>BTPG01000008.1:61213428-61332079 GCA_036245525.1 Semisulcospira habei | reverse complement strand
GCAGGAGATGGGTCGACCATGATAATTCAAGAGTAATGCCAGAATAGCTTGGCGCCTGTCGGCGCCAAGCTAATCTGGCACTACCCTTGAATTATCATGGTCGATCCATCGTCTGCAACTGGTGCATAGGCATTAGATGACCCCTCCAAAATTTGGGAAATACAGCCGTCGGGCTAAATGAGTTAAGAACAAATGATAAGCACCAACCTTGGTCCTAACTTACTCAATTTTGTTTTTAGGCTTGACAACATTGCTTTAGCCCCTACCCTCGAGAAAGTTTAAACACGAGCTATTTAAACCTGCTAAAATATACCCTGATCGAGCCCCACTAAGCAAAACAGACATATTTATTAGGTAAACGCCACCCTAATCATGGTAAATGTTCGATAGCTTGATCTGATTCGTACGGCATAACTTGCCACAGTTTCAGCGGCAGTGATGTAGGTCAGTGGTCACTGAGGTCTGAACAGGGTATATATTTCAACTTTCACGTAGGTCATCTCCATGATCTCCCCGAGGCTAGCGGCTAAACCATCTGGCTTAAAGTCAACTAATTTTAAAAATAAATAGGATCAAGTTTTGTTCACATTTTTGTTCTTAGCGTTATCCTGAAATGTGTCTTGTTCAAAGTTTATTGGGGGGGGGGGGGGGGGGGGGGCAAACACGAGGCAAGCTTAGCTCAAACAAACTATATACACTTGCCACTCGCCCATGACAGAAAGTCAAACACCGATGCACTTTGCTACAGAGCATTGCTAACAATTTACGCAGCTGCAACCTACTCCTGCATACGTCACATACAGCTGTGCTAAGGATGGGGTGGTTTAACTCATTCAGTCCGGCGCACGTATTTCCCAAATTTTGGAGGCGTCATCTAACGACTGTGCACCTGTTGCAGGAGGTGGGTCGACCATGATAATTCAAGGGCAGTGCCAGATTAGCTTGGCACTACCCTTGAATTATCATGGTCGACCCACCTCCTGATGAAGTGCGTCAGGGATGAATGGGTTAACCGTTCATTGCCGAGAACATAATGAACGCCCTTCAACTGCAAGAGGTATAGATCCTCATGAGGCAGACAACATTTTGAATTCATGTTCCTGGGACGGTTAAGGTTTTTTGGTGTGGGATTGACGAAGATTGCACATACACAGTCTGCGTCAGCTCGCTCTGAACGCGTTAATGATATTGCTCCAGTCGTATGAGTGAGCTTGAATCCTGCGCAGGCCACTAAGCAAAGTGCTCCTGAAGTGGAGCACCTTGCTTAGTGGCTTGCGCAAGATTGAAGGTCATTCACAAAACCGACGAATTATCACGAGAGTATTTAGGCGCATATAGATCACTCAAGCTTTGTCCCCTTCTTAAAAGACACAGTTTCCTTGTCCTTCAGACACAGAAAAAATTCAGTTGCATATGCTTTTTTTTTTTTTTTTTGCTTTTTCTTTTTAAGCCCCAGTGTTTACTTATAATCCTGCAAACGCTAATTTCAACGATTCTTAAAACTCGTATTCACACATATCTAAGAAACACGCGAAATACCAAACACATTAAAACAGCGGACGCTTCACTACTTGCTATAAATAGAATCTTGAACGCATTAGCCCTTTCATTGCCGGTGGACGCAGCTTACCGGTGGACATAGATTCTCATGAGCCCCCGCACCTGCTGGGGGTTCATGAGAATCTAAGTCTCTTGCATGTGGATCCTGTCCAAGCTTTTTTTTGTTCTGTTAAACCCTGTTAAAATTGTCAGCATGACTCGAAATACAAATTCTGTTAAAATTTCAACATTTTGGGAAGTTAATTATGTCAGTGTTTAGGAGACCGATCGACCAAGAGGCGCCATTCTTATTTTGTAGCAATCTTTGTGACACTGCAGCGATTGTTACAAAAGTCGCGGACTCTGCGTAGTATCTCAACGTGCTGGTCAAATGTTTGTATTTTGTGGGGTCTCTATGAGCTATGTGAAGATTTTTATTTGTTGTTTGTGGCAATACACGTTGTTCACAAATCAGAAGTAGGTCCAAGCTGCAGGTGTATACAAGAAACAATGCATTAAAAGCCCGGACAAAGATGCGATATTGCATGTTTGTCCGGGCTTATAATGCAGTGTTTCGTTGAAACACCTGCATGTCGCATGTCGTATGTTTGTCCGGGCTTTTCAATCCACTGTCTTTGTCCAAACACGTGCAAGTTTGACACGGTTCTGACTTCTGGAAAGGGTTTATTGCGACACAGCTCTTGGTGATTCCACAAGCTATACGAGCTATGAGTTTGTTACAAAACACGTTGAAACTCAGCCGGAGAGGTTTCGACGAAAATTGTGATAATTGTCACATGGTTATAAAACTCCGTTACAAGAACACCAATCATTTCTTGTTGAGGACTACCAATCTCTGCTGCAAAAATTCGAGGCAGAAATGGGAAGTCACTGGCAGTGTTCACATACAATTTCGAAGACTTCCGTGGATCTGTATGTATACTGACGTGCCCCCCCCCCCCCCCCCCCAAAAAAAAAAAAAAAAAAAAAAAAAAAAGCGACATATTTTGGATAGTGTTTCCGGTCAATCCTAAAATCTCGTATTTCTTTTGCTCGTCAGTATATTTGTTCAGACATGCTGGAGACCTGGACAATGATCGAGCGGTCATCCTAGCTGGCAATGCAGAAATCACACAATGCCTGCGCCTGGGCAGATTAGACGTGGCGAGAAAGCATTTCGATCCAGGGACAGCGCAAAGTTGCCCTTTGCTCTGTCCCTGGATCGAAATGCATGCTTGCCGCGTCTGATCTGCCCAGGCGTAGGCATTGTGTAATGATCGCCGCATTGACAAAGGTGTGGGAGAAGGCAGCAGACGCTGGGTACACTTGAAAGGTCACCATGAGAGATCTATAGTATACCAGACCAATATTGGCACAATATCGAAAGGAAATATGGGCAAACTTCTAATTGGTCTAGTGGAGTGCCTTTCCAAGCGCAGAGATCCCAAATTGATCGAACTGAACTGCACTGTCGTGTACGTGTCAGGGTTGAAGGGTTAAATTGATTCAGTTAACTCATTCTACCCCATCACCGAAATCCCAAAATTTCCCCGGTGTTCTCTGAAGACTGCACTATAGTGCAGGACACAGATCGACCATGATAGTTCAAGGGTGATGCCAGAATAGCTTGGCGCCCATAGGCGCCAAGCTATTCTGGCATCACCCTTGAACTATCATGGTCGATCCTTATCTTGCTGTGGTGTGTCTGGGGTAGAATGAGTTAAGGTAACACATGATCCCTTCAGGTCCAAATCCATACAAATTTTAAAGTTGTCATCTGAAGACTGTATTACAGTACAGGACACACAGATCGACCACGATATTCTGCCAAGCTATTCTGGCACCATCCTTGAGCTATCATGGTCGATCAATTATCTTGCGCTGGTGTGTCGTGGGATACATGAACTAATTTGTCCTTTATCCATACCCTGCGTTTGAAACAGACACAGATCTTCATCTGCATTTGATTCCGTGTCTTATGCTGCTCGCAATTACATGTGTTCCTAAGGCTGTGGAGGCAATTACGCGTTCAAGACATCCCTGACGACACTGAGTGGCTATATTTCAAAGCTTGTAGCTTTAGTACTTTGGGGGGCAGAAACCAAGTTCAAACGCGGCAGTCTGGCTAGTCGGTGTCATCTGGTTATATACCATATGCAACTCTTACCCGCTAGACGGAGTTCAAACTGGGGAAAAGGAGATTGGGAGGGGGGAGGGGAGGGGAGGGAGGGGGAGGGGTTTGAAGCACAGGAGGGTTGGGTTGTTGGTTGCCTTCTCTCAACAATTTACAATACACGCGAAATTTATACCCTGAGCATTAAACCCATTCAGCCCTGACGCACCACAGCAGGCGATGGATCGATCATGATCATTCAAGGGTAGTGCCAGATTAGCTTGGCGCCGACAGGCGCCAAGCTAATCTGGCACTACCCTTGAATTATCATGGTCGATCCATCTCCTGCAACTGGTGCATAGTCGTTAGATGACGCCTCCAAAATTTGGGAAATACGGCCGTCGGGCTGAGTGAGTTAAACCCTATGCCAGCATTAAACCTTCGCTGCGGTTCTCACATCTTGGTTTAATTCAGCCAACCTTCCAGGCAACAATGAGACAAAATGGAAACAGCTGAAGAGGCATAGATACCCATGAGCTCCCACAGTTGCGGGCCCTCATGAAGATCTATGCCTCTTGTTGGTACCATTTTGTTTCTTGCCGTTGGATTGTCTTCACATTGTCTTTTGTCTGCAGTGAAGACGTTGACGGTTTTCAGATCAAACTTTTCTCAAATATACATTGGAAGATCTATAGCTGATTAACGCTCCAGGCCTCAAGCTAACAAGCACTGCCATAAACGCTCTATCATTCTCTCGCAGTGTACGATAGAAGTGACAAAGATTAACTCTGCAATAAACACACGAATATGGGAATGTTATTTATTGCACTGATTGTACCACGTTCTGAGTTAAGTTTGAAGACGTGCGCGTGACCTATCTGGGATCGCATATCGATGGTGTTCGCATGCAACCTCGTAACTAGCAATTTGTGTTTTCGAGAAAAACGAACAACAAATGTTTGCAATTTATGGTCAGATTATGTGTTCCGAGGCTTTTTTTCAGCCCGCGATTATGAGCGTTTCAGTTTCGAGATTACGTCAGATAATTGGGAAAAATCAAAGGAGGCAACTAGTATTATAACCACATCAAAACATGATTTCACGGCAAAATGTCACTTACGAGATTGCATCCGAACACTATCGATAGTGCAATCTATGGTCCCAGATTATTCACAAGTATGACACTGAGTTAACTCTTGAGTTCCTGTATGGCATATACACTGTTCACAAAACGTAGGGCATATTGAGTCTTCAACTTGACAACTTTCAACAGTTCAAGTTGAAATCTCACTGTTCACAAAAAGTAGGGGATACTGAGATCTGAACTTGAAAATTGTCTACGATGAAAGTTAAGCTGGTGCATTAAATAATAAACACTGTAAAAAGTGTCACTGTGACTGGTGATTTAACAGATGTGCATTTTGACTATAACACCTTTGTTTTTGTTGTGTTTGTATCTTTTCAAGTGTTAGTATTTGAACAATGAACCCCGGATGAAAATGTAAAATAATGAATGAAGAACAAATGAATGAACACAAAACTGGTCAAGTACCTTCAATACTTATTCCCTCTCTGGACTTCGCGACGAAGAGTTGCCACGACGTAGCAGTTGTGTGCGAGCAATCCGGACGGGTCGACGCAGTGCGCAAGGCCAGGTCGAGTGCGCATCTGTCTTCTAGCGCTGTCCTAGTAGCTTCGAGAGCTCAAGGAGCGCCTGTAATGTGAGCCAGGTTCACGGTCACAGCTTCGCTTATCCACCAGTAGGTGAACCACGGGTTCCTACAGAATGGTACAGCCGTGAAGTCCACAGTCAGAACTACACTACAATATCTCACACAGTGTCTTCAATGTCTCACACACAGAGTAAATTATGGCTGCAGGTAATCCAGGTAAAACACAAACAAGAAACATAAGGCTGTCTTGATCGATTTTTCTCTGTGAGTAATGCTTAGTTTCTGTCAACAAACGATCGACGATCTGGTCACTGAGTAACAGTTGTTTTGTTTTTTAAACCCTAAAGGTTGTGGAAGATCGACATTTATTTTCGACTCAATAACGAAAGTCATGTGTTTAACTTCTCACTGTTTGCGTCACTTGTCCATTCTTCGTTGATATCGCGCTCAAAATCACGGTTCTATGGAGCCACAAGTAAGCAAAGGTCATCGGGCCCACGACGGCCACAGTGGGCCCTCGCACGGTTGTGCGTGGGTTCACTGAGGCCGTCGTGGGCCCGAAGACGTGTTGCTACTGGGGTTGATATCTCTCGCCATCACGACTCCTTTAACTCATTCTACCCCAACACCGAAATCCCCAAATTTTGCCGTTGCTCTCTGAAGACTGCATTGCAGTGCAGGACACAGATCGACCATGATAGTTCAAGGGTGATGCCAGAATAGCTTGGCGCCCATAGGGCGCCAAGCTATTCTGGCATCACCCTTGAACTATCATGGTCGATCCTTATCTTGCTGTGGTGTGTCTGGGGTAGAATGAGTTAAAGTACCATCACGCGTAAATGTGAAGACACATTTCAGCACCGTTTGTGTTCATTATGCCTTGTCGACACACCTAATGAACTTTAACAGCAGTTTGGACACGCAGCAAACGCGTAATCTCACTTATTTATTCTGCGCAGTCGTTAGCGTGTCGATCTATTTTTAGCTGTTTTTCGTACTAATACCGTTGTATTTATAGAACGGAGTAGAGTTGTCAGGTTACTTGATATTATGACGACCTGCGCTGAACTGGATTGTCCTGTGTCAGTCTATGAACCATATCACTAGACCTGTATGTAGCGTTTCGTAACCATCTGTTACAGAAGTGTACATAACTGAACATTTACGGTGGGAGTGGGCCTTCAAGGATGCCATTTATTTATTCAAACTTTAATGCGTTCATATCGGCAAAACTTTTTTTTTTAAAAAAAGGTTGTTGAAGCAAGCACGCCGCACGCCGTGCCATGGCCGCCGCCATTTTGACTAGGGAGTAGCTAACCAAGCTAACTCTTTAGACACTAAATTCGATGCTTGACTCTAGTAATTCATGTCACGGTACCAAACTGTTTACTGCAGGCCAAGGAACACAGTGCTGTGTTCGTACTGTCCAGTCTCTTAGCCTTAGTCAGTCCCAGTCATCCCCAAATATTTTAATCCCCTAAATAACACCGTATACCGCCCACCAGCTGCACATTTGCCATGCACAAAATACAAAAAACAGCTCATCACCAGTCTCATATCTTGGCTATGAACCTGATTCCTTACCAACCCCACACCCAAGCACAGCTGAAATCAGCGTGCCCCTCAAATCACCATTGCAACGGCAACTCAACATAGGCCTAGTACAATTGTTCACTGGATAAGCCCTCAGGATGGAATAACTAAAGCACCAAATAAAATGTCTCCTCTCATCTAACCAGCAAATTCCAACATTCAGCCCTACTACACAATTTCAAACAAGGCAAAGTTTTTTTTTTTTTTAAACACAGGTCGTCTTACTGCCTGAACTGCCCAATTTAAATATGTAACGTGACCTGTATGCAAATTTAGACAGAGCTGTCGGTAGTTTCGAATTTAAGGGAACAACCCCAAACGGATTGAGCGCAGTGACGCAACAAGCGCAACCTTAGACGCGACAACCAGCCAGTGGTGTAAGAAATCTGGCGGAACTATTGTCGCGACTACAATGGTAAGAGTTAAAATTACCCTGGGAGCTTACTTTCTGTCTACAATGTAGCTCACCGTGACTAATATATTCACATGCACTAGACTGACTTAACCCATTCAGCCCTGACGCACTACAGCAGTAGATGGGTCGACCATGATAATTCAAGGGTAGTGCCAGATTAGCTTGGCGCCTGTCGGCGCCAAGCTAATCTGGCACTACCCTTGAATTATTATGGTCGATCCATCTCCTGCAACAGGTGCATAGTCGTTAGATGACGCCTCCAAAATTTGGGAAATACGTGAGTCGGGCTGAATGAGTTAAATGTTTGTTTGTAAACGTTATCTTGCATGTGATTTTGCACCTTACGGCTTTGTGCCTTATGAGGTCACAATTCACAAACCAGCGGCATGAATAACCGACGGAATGAGGATTAGAGTGCTGCTGGTACTGACGGATCAGTAAAATTAATGCGTGCTGGCCTGCGATTTTGGACCATACGGCTTTTAGCCGTATGGTCCAAAATCACAGCCTAGCACACCGATGAGCTGACGATAAGACAATGATGAATATATCTGAGTGCCGGTAATATTATGCTGATAGTGTATTACGATAATATCACAAATAATATCACAGTGTGCACATTCCCGAACGCCAAAAATATTTTCAGACATAAAAATGATATGCGAAAAACTGTTTAAAACTGTTTAAGATGCAATCCACTGACGAGAAAAAAGTGAACACGAACCAACTGCAAGAGACATAGATCCTCATGAGCCCCCGCGACATCTATGCCTCTTGCTGAGACCAATTTGTATCCGTGTTCCTTGGACGATTTTGTTTTTTGGTCGTTGAATTAACCAAGATTTCAGAAACAAAAATGTACGTAGGCTTACAGTGTACGTACAATGGCAGGGAAGTTCTAAAACGTGTACACTATTTGTCGATTGTAAACGTGGACTTGATGTGAGATATTTTAAAGACACATTCAGTTTGTCTGTCAGTCTGTCGATTTGTTTGTGCGGCAGTCTTGTGGCCTGCCTGTCTGCCCATGGTGGTCTGTCTGTTGATTTGTCTTTGCCAGTCCCGTGACGGTGGTCCGTCTGTCTGTCTGTCTGTCTATCCATGGTTGTCTGTCTGTCTGTCGATGTGCGTGCAGTTTGTGTCTGTCTATGCAGACTGTTTGTGTATCTCTCTCCTTCTCTATCTTCCTTTAACTCATTCTACCCCAACACCGAAATCCTTAAATTTTGCCTTTGTTCTCTGAAGACTGCATTGCAGTGCAGGACACAGATCGACCATGATAGTTCAAGGGTGATGCCAGAATAGCTTGGCGCCCATAGGCGCCAAGCTATTTCGGCATCACCCTTGAACTATCATGGTCGATCCTTATCTTGCTGTGGTGTGTCTGGGGTAGAAGGAGCTAAAGAGTGAGATCTAAAAAGAAAAGTATGCCGTAACTAAACGTAAAGATAACAAGAAACAATGCATTTGCTAATTTACACACACACACACACACACACACACACACACACACACACACACACACACACACTCACACACTCACACACTCACACACACTCACACACACACACACACACACACACCACACACACACACACACACACACACACCACCACACACTCACACACACACACACACACACACACACACACCACACATCACACCTCACACACACACACACACACACTCACACACACACACGCACACGCACACACACACACACACACCACACACACACACACACACACACACACACGTAAAAACACTAACTCTTAACAAATGCAAGTTGTCGATAGTAAGACATGTCCATCGGTAACCCTGCTCGTGACTTGTTAAGGATCCACTGATCCAGGCAGTGTAGTGTTTCCGGTTCAAAGTCCATGTAGAACTTGTTAGCAAACAGTTCTTTGCGGGCGACAAGCTGCGGCAGGTCTTTTATCCCGAAGATGCATACGCCCCGGACAATGTTTCCACTGAGACAGGGGTCCCTAGGTGGCCAGGAAGCGTACACAGCCAGCCAT
This sequence comes from Semisulcospira habei, assembly GCA_036245525.1. Classification (NCBI taxonomy): domain Eukaryota; kingdom Metazoa; phylum Mollusca; class Gastropoda; family Semisulcospiridae; genus Semisulcospira; species Semisulcospira habei. The sequence goes on along the minus strand of BTPG01000008.1, from coordinate 61,322,725 downwards.
GGCTTGCTGTCCGGAGCACCTGTTTCGGGAAAGACAGAAAGCATTCACTCTGTATTTCGAAATGCGCTACTGAAATAAACTGAAATCAATCAACTCCAAATGTAATAAATATTCACGGAAGTTAACCAGAACTGTGTCGAGACAGTTGTTAACACCTTGACTGCTACTGACGATACCGAGAAGGTATCGTCAATAGCAGTCAAGGGGTAAATATATGTAGGTACGAGAACCTTTTGCTTAATGGGGGGCAGATTCTAAAAAGAAACGAGACCAGCCATAGAGCCAAGCTACTCAGGCACTACCCTTAACGTCTCAATCTTCAACAGCTAACCCATATCATTCTGAGGCTAAAAGCTTCAAATTAGTACACTGCCATATATTATGCAAGCTACATTATACTTATAGTACTTCAGATAAGGATATAGACCAATGGCTTTAGTTGAAGGGTGGTGCCAGAATAGCTTGGCGCCTAGAGGCGCCAAGCTATTCTGGCACTACCCTTGAACTATTTTAGTCAAACTTATTTGACACACTGGTGTATTCCGAATGATAAGGGCTAGTATACGCAGCTGCTGCCTTCCAGCTGTGGAAAACTGTGTCACATTGCAGACAATTTCTTGGAGCCAGTAACCTAGCACACGAAAACTCTGACAGGCTGATGTCATGCAGAAAAGGGGCCAGCAAAAACAAAATCACTTGCGATATGTTTTTAACAGGGCTTTATCTCAAGTTCAGACAAACACTTCACCAATTTTACTGGCTTTACCGTCTTTCAAGGACTGGACCTAACTGTCATACAACTGGTAACTGAAGAATTTTCTCGAGGACCGAGGAAAGCTATTTTATGGTTTTCGCGACGGACTGCTTTTAAGGCATGGCACAGGTACTTCGAAACTGTCTAATTTCTGAGCTGATAAGTGCATCAGGCAGGCACTGCTTTTGGCCTACCATGGAAGCTACATCTCTGATTGAAATACGCAGACTTTTATTACTATTAGACAAAAGCAACCAAAGTACCCCCGCGTGCCTTCAGTTTTGTAGCAAGAGCTAAGGTAAGGTAAAAGGTAAGCTAAGGTAAAAGTCATGCATAACGCTTGGTCTGTCATGGTCGATCCACCTGGAAGTGGAACTGACATTATTTATTTATTGACTGATTATCCAAGGTACTTACGGGTGCCTTCAGTTTTGCGGCCTACAAGCGCTAAGGTTATCGCGCATACTTTTGGTCTATCATGTTCGATCAAACTTCCAGTGGAACTCAAAGGGTTACTACTGAGCAATAGATGATTTCTAGAAATCAGAAGTAGGTTAAATTACAAGTGTTTTGACTGCAGCAATGGATTAAAATCCCCGACAAACATGCAATAATCCATTGTTTTTGTCGAAACACGTTCAATTTTGACCTAGCTACTTCCGATTTCCGAAAAATGCCTATCGGTCGATTGATCCCATATGGAACTGAAACGGCTTAGTATCGTACGATTGATCTGTCATGACCTATTCATCGTACTGGAGCCGAAAATAGTTAGAATGGACAATTGTATAACTGTAACTCTTTTCAGTTCCAGCAGGAGATGGATCGATGTATGACAGATTAACCGTTTTCACCCCTCGGGTGCTTTTCCAAAATTTGGGAAGTGTTACTGAACGACCATGTACCAGTTGCAGGAGGTGGATTGACCATGATAATTCAAGGTTAGTGCCAGATTATCTTGACGCCTGAAGGCACCACGCTAATCTGGCACTACCCTTGAATTATCATGGCCAATCAGTCTCCAGCTGTAGGATGTTGGAGCTAAAAGGTTAAGGGTAATACTAACCAAAGTATCCCCCAGGAACCTTGAGTGTAGGGTCGTGGTTGAGGGTTGACCAGTAGTATTCGTCTGGGCTGGCCACAGCTTTGCTCCACTCCAGCAGTGCGCGCGCACGTGGGTCTTCTAGCACGAACTGCACAAACGCGCGTGAGAAAACGCCATAGGCGCTACCCTTTACAACCTGCAAATCAATGAATCAATGAATCAGTCACTGACTCAATAATAATAATAATAATAATAATAATAATAATAATAATAATAATAATAATAATAATAATAATAATAATAATAATAATAATATAAAGAGGATTTATAAAGCGCCTATACGTGGTAAGATCCCGGCACCGTACATACAAACAAGAAAATATTTTTCACAAAAAAGTGACAAAACCACAACCACATATACAATTACACAAAAAAAAACCAGAAAATGACTAAATACATGAACACTGATAATCAAGATGAGAAAAGATGGGTTTTAAGACTGTGTTTCAATCAGTGAATCAATGAATCAGTCAATGAATGAATGCATGAATCAATCAATGACTGGATGACAGTAAATAAATAAGTAAATGAATACACACATAAATGAATAAATAAATAAGCGAATAACTAAATAAATGAATAAATAAATAAATACTGAACTTACAGCTCCGGTATTAACAGTGCGACTATTACGAGGACATATATGCCGCAGTGAATTGGACGATCCGCTGAAAAGGCCCCTTGTTGATTACTGCGTTAAGGTCCTTACTCTCAAGGGGCGCAGCATAATGTCCTTACGCTGATTCAAATAGACGATTTCCGAAACTTAGAATTAGGTCAAAATTGTACGCGTTTGACGCAACGATTAACTCATTTGAGACACGGGACTGCAAGGCGTTCAGGAGGCGTATCCGGAGGCGGCAGGTCTCGAATGAGTTAATTAAACGCCCGCACAAACATGCCATCGCATGTTTGTCAGGGCTTTTAAATCACTTTTATCGTCGAAACACGTGCAATTTTGGCCTAATTCTGATTTCCGGAAATCATCTGTTCAGTGATAACTCCTATTCGTTTAGCAGTGACAGCCAAAAGGCGACTTACCGTGATGTTGTGTGGCGGAGGTTCGTGTGGTTTGTTAGTCTTCTCGATGTCCAGCCTGCCCGTCAGGACATTACGGTGGTACTCGTGCTTGAACTTGTAGCGCCCACTTAGCATGCGATTGCCGACGATGCCCTCGACATCATTGGCACCGTTGTAGACCTTGAGGATCTTCACGAGTTCTAGGTTAGTCTTCAGCGGGAACTGCTGACTGGGAAGATTGATGATGTAGCGCCACGGGGCGGCCGGTTTGGGTAGCGTAGAGGTCACGTTGGTAAAAGTGTGGGTTTGATGAACGCCCCTCGAAGGTGACTCCAACACCGGTTGACTCCCTCGATCCGCTACGCTACGTAGCGGATCGAGGGAGGCAACCGGTGTGGATCTCTGCATGTGATCTTCCATGCAGTTGATGTCCGCTTGCAGTCGAGAGAACCCCGCGTAAGTAATCTCCTCTCTTTTGGAAGCCAAGAACACGTTGTCCAGACAGCCGGCCAGAGCCTTGGTGGCGGTGTACACGGAAGGGTCGGCGAAGCCATCCACGTGGAGACAGTATGAGTTGTGCGGGCGGTATATAGCACGGAGCAGGACATGCAGCTGTTCCACCTCTTTGTACAGAAGGATGTTGAAGGCAAGGGGAAAGTCACGCTCCTCCTGGGTGACGTCACCGTACCTCTCATATCCATATATGGACCTGAACGCCCTGCAGTCCCGCGTCAGGTTGACGAAGTTTGCGTCAGACAGCCTCCTCACGGGAGCACCCACATGCCCCGCGTTTTCAAATCCTTCGATTGCTCGAACGCAGTCCAACTTCTGCAGTCCGTTCAAACCCACGCTATTGCTGGATACCGTGGAGAAAGGGTAAAACACTTGCATTCGCTTGTACACCTGTCCAGGCCTGTTCATACCCCCATAAGCAGATTTGAGGTCTGCCCCGAACATTCCTTGCATGTTTCTGGGCACCAAGGCAGGTGTTTGGGCCAGCTGCACGTCCAGCGCGGGGTATATCAGAAGAAAGACGATTCCCAGCAGCACTGTTAAAACCACCAAAGTCTTCGGACGCCGGCATCGACGGAACATGTCTGGAACAAATGCAGCACAAAATCACACGTTATTGGTGTAGAAAGCTTCTATTTGTGGACTGATCCAAAGTACATGAAAGAAGAAAAAAATAGTTCACGTATTAGTTAGATTCCCCTCCGTTTACTTTTGATGTGAAAAGATGTGAAGAAGAGCAAAAGAAATCAAATGCAACATAGTTTGAGTCTTTGGAAACACTGAAGGAGTGAGGGGTGGGGTTCGTGTGTGTTTGAGTGACTGAGTAGACAGACCCTTTCTGCTCCCCGAAAAATCAAATTACAGCGAATAGTGGATAGGGTGAGGGAGGGGGATCAAGATAGGGGTATACTCATTTCCAAACAAGGAACATTATATCAACAACAACAAAAGTTCAGGGCGGAGAAAGCAGAGTGGGGGGGGGGGGGGTGCGGAACCCGAAGAAAATCCCACCAGATCCATTCCCCTCGTGCCGAAGTCGGCCGCAGTGTGCCCGCGCACAGCCGTGTGCGGGCACACTGCGGCCGACATCGGCCCGATGATCTTTGTGCTTCCTGGGCCCTGGTTCAGTTTCTGAGCTAACCCCAGACGAGGCCTTGTTCGTGTTTTTTTTTTTTTTTTTTGTGGTGGTGGTGAGGGGGGAGGCTTTAAAACCTAGTGCGCAACTGAAATGAAATTAAACTTTATTTGTCAAGGATAAACTTTATTTTTCAACTGAAGAATACGAGCCAGGTAATTTGAGAGAGGGTGCTACTACTCGAATCAAACCTACTTGACTGCGCTGCATAAATACGAAGATTTAAAATGGAGGTGATATATCTGTCAGCCGCAGGGGCTCATGAGAATCTATGCCTTTTGCAGATGGCGTGGGCTGGCCAAGGGTATTTATGACTGGTGTAGCGAGATCCCTGAAGAAACTGTAAAACACCCCACTGCTTCCCAGACTAGGGTGCCATAAAATCAAAAAGGCGACTCAGAGGATAGGATTTGCACGAGTACAAAGAAATGTTGTCCCTCAAAGCACATCCTGGTATCACGTTGTATTTGCCTGAGGTCACGTTAGAATTCAAGGGAGAAATAGAAAAAGAAAGAAAACAAAAGGGGAGACTGCCACTGATTATAATTTAGGAAGATTACGAAGTAAAGTAGGTAAAAGCACTGCCACGGAAAGAGAATTGTGCATTATCGACCAATGATCATAGCTCTAGTTTGGTCAAAACACACACACCAAAAAAAAAAAAAGGATAGGAAAGAAGGGTGCGCTAAGTAAGTGACTGGAAGCAATGAATATGGAAGACCCCCCCCCCTCCCCGAAGGGGGGCGTATCGCATATTCACTGGATTTCCAGCCCCTTGATGCATGGAAATTTAGATCTTGATCCCCCAAAGGAGGGTCCAGATTCTTTATCCGGTGTGGACAGCTGTTTCGGTCTAGGCGACCTCGTCAGCACACCATTCGGCATAGTAGTGGAAAGGCAGGAACTTCTGAAGACCTGCAAAGACAACCATATTTTAGTGCTTTTACCTACTTTACTTTGTAATCATACTAGAAAAAGAAAGCTTTTAAAAATTGTTTTGTTGTTGTATCTGATTTCTGTTGTTGATATTTGTCCTTAATTCCTATTTCGCTTTAACTAAAAGTGTATGCGTGCGTACGGCCGTGCGTGCGTGCGTGCATGAGTGAGTGCATGCGTGCGTACGTGCGTGCGTGCGTGCATGAGTGAGTGCATGCGTGCGTACGTGCGTGCGTGCGTCAGTGCATGAGTGAGTGCATGCGTGCATGTGTGCGAGGGTTCGTGTGTGTTTGAGTGAATTTAATTTTGCTCATACACATCGCTACATCCGCCCAACATAATGCAAGCATAGTTAAACTGTGGTTTTATGTGGTCTAGATGGGCAGAGAAAACACATCTTTAACCGGTTCAGTGCCGAGAAAATCTGACCGCCACCCAACTGCAAGAGGTATAATCCTCATGAGCACCCGCAGTTGCGGGGGGATCTATGCCTCTTGCTGACACCACTTTAAATCCATGTTCCTGGGACAGCCAGGATTTTTTTTGTCAGTTGAATCAACGAAGAAGATTTGCAGGAACACACAAGCGTGCGTCAACTGACACTGAACCGGTTAACTCATTCAGCTCCACGCACATATTTCCCAAAATTTGGAGGCGTCATCTAACGACTATGCGCCAGTTGCAGGAGATGGATCGACCATGATAATTTAAGGGTAGTGCCAGATTAGCTTGGCGCCTGTCGGCGCCAAGCTAATCTGGCACTACCCTCGAATTTCATGGTCGACCCCATCTCCTGCTGTAGTGCGTCAGGGCTGAATGGGTTAATGATGTCTATGGACGGCTACGGTTCGACGTGCACTGGTGACCATGTGAAGCTCCCAGCTGAGCTGTTCATCCACTGTCACCCGGACAACACAACAAACAATGATGTGATAGTAAAGGCAAAGCTTACCCCCTTCCCTGCCGCTGGACATATACTTTGTTTCTGAAATCTTTCTGTGTATAACGACCAAACGTCACCACCAGGAGCATGGATAAAAAAAAAAAATGGTCTCAGCAAGAGACATAGATCTTCATGAGCCCCCGCAGTTGCGGAGGCGCATGACGATCTATGCCTCTTGCAGTTGGATCGTGCTCAGTTTTTCTCGGCAGTACAGGGGTTAACAAGATGAGGATTTCATCCCAAAGTCTACCGTATTGTTTGGAGCTCAGATGCGTTTATCTTAGGAACATTCAGAGTTGTTCACATTTTTAGGCTTATAATGCTGATACATTTCCCTCCTCTCTAAACCAACCCCTGATCAACACACACGTCGGCGCACACAAATAAAGACGGACACACGGCGCTTAACGTCATTAGTACGCTCAGTGGGAATCCATCTCCTTCTACTCAGTCTGACCCACCCTCTGATCCACACACACTGGCACACAGAAATAAGGACGGACACACCGCGATTTGTAAGCTCTGTGTTCTGGCGTAGCATAGTTATTCTGAAGAATAGACGAGCAGCGAAATGACGTCACTTCAAGCTTCACGTCCATGGCATCATTAGTCCCACGACGCCGTATTCATAGTGACGACTCGATGTTATATGTCACTCATCACAGTACTAACATTTGACGTATCCGAGAATCAACTTTGCAATTTTCTTGCTGATTTTTACACCTGGGGCTTACATGTCACAATTTGACCTAATCCTACCCCAGGGCCGGGACAAACAGCAGGCTTATGCAAGCACTGTGTATGAAAAATCATGCGGATATTAATGAGAAGACAGTTTTTTTTTGTAAAGGAAAAATTAAAGTTAAGTTAGCTGTTTTACAAATGACTCCTAAAAAGTCGTGCAGAACATTGTCTGATTTTCACGCCTAGGGCATACAGGTCACAATTCACCTAATCGTACCCGACAGCCCAGACAAACTGTAGGCTTATGTAAATAGCGTATACCGTCCACCGTCGGAATCGCTCCTGTTTTTTTTATTTTTAAAAAATTGTTCTACACAACACGACAAATCAAACGATGGCGGGGTGGGGGGGGGGGGGGGTAGGTGGGGGGGGGAGGGCTGTGGTGTTCAAAGAAATGAAGGGGGTAGGGGCCTGGGGGGGGGGGGGGGTAAGTACACAACGAAAACGCAGAAATTACTCCACTGGATAGCGTTGATGTATCTGGAAAGTGCACTCCAAACAGACATTCATTTATCTAACAAACTAGTGGTCCGACCGCTAGTTTGTTAGATAAATTGAATGTCTGTTTGGAGTGTACTCCACTCTCTGGCAGAGGCACTGGAGGGGAGTACGTCTTTTCACTTCAAAATTCGGGGCTGGTGTGGCTAACCACACAATATAATAACTGACAGCGCATTTTTTTTTTCTAAAATAACAGTTTAGTACAAAACATATGTAATCATATGACTACATCAAACCGGAAAGTACTAACTAAACATCAATTTCGATCTGTACTACATATCAATGTGTAACTCGGAAATTCCGAAAACCAAAGTTAAAGTTCGAATTGAGGTTAGCGTTTGATTGCTGCCGCAATTTATTTTCCTTTTCTTGGGCCGGAAGGGAGACGAGGATCAGAAGTAGGTCAAAGGCTGCGCGTCTTTTCACGCAAACAGTGGATTGAAAGCCCGGACAGGCTTGCGAATACGCATGTTTGTCCGTGTTTTTATCGACACTTGGCGTCAGGGACGCGCTGGTTTTCACCTGCTTCTGTTTTTCGCCTTTTTTCTGGCTTTGGGAAAGGAAGGGGAATTGCGGGCAGCGATCAAACGTGAATTTAATTTCGAACTTTAACTTTGGTTAACGTGTTCTATACCTGCGTATTTTTCTGTAGGCTGGCGATTGGGTGCCTGATAGGCGGGGTCAGGGGATCCAACTGTTTGTCTGTCCAGCGCTGAGTAATTTCCCTTGGTATAATATTATGTGCAGTTCTACCACGGTTAGCCTCACCTATCTGGTTTGTGCGTATACGAAAAATCATGCGATTATTAATTAGAAGATTGTTGTTGTTGTTGTTTTTCGTTAAAAAAGATTCAATTGTTTTAAGATTAACCTATATAATTCGTGAAATTAATCCCAAAAACGTGAAAATATTTGTTTTTAAAAAAATATTTAATTATCACTCAAAACGTTCTAGAGGTACAATGCTGGTTAACGAACTCATTTAATATATCCCTTTTATCTAGCTATACGCCAAAATATCCAGGAAATAAGAAAAAAAATTACGGACTCATCCGGTTTTCGTGAAACGGACATTGTCTCGCCAATGAGCATCTTAATAAAAAACAAAATCGAAAAATAGTTCCCAAGATAATTCTTTTACGGATAATATCCTAAAATTTCAAGCTTGTCCGTCCTCTAACGCGGGTTCAAGTCGCTGTCACATACACACACACACGCGCACACACTCACACACATACAATCTCACATACAATCTCACACACACACACACACACACACACACACACACACACACACACACACACACACGCACGCACGCACGCACGCACACGCACACACACACACACACACACACACACACACACACACACACACACACACATACGGCGCTTGGAGCCAAAAAGACGTTCTCTAGCAAGGTTTGCGTAGCTAGACGTGACGTCATTTTTATCGTGTTACTTCTTTGCCAGAATTTATGCGCCGCACGCCAAAAACGTCATGTGCATGCTCCGGAATGCGATCCGACCCAGCCCCATTTGAAAGTCTACCGTATTTTCAATAGAGCTTTTGGCGTGTTGTCACCAACACACTCTTGGTTGGGAAATGCTAATAATAATAATAAATAATAATAATACCGGTATTATATAGCCGCTTTTTCTCAAATTTTGGGTGAATCGACTCAAAGCGCCGTGAACTTAAACCCAACACGCACACTCACGTGACAGACACGGATTTACGCCGAAGACAAACACAGTACAAGACAGACGAAGGGTCAGTTCAGCTACTGAAGTTACAGAGATTTTTGATCGCTTGTATTTGAAATTTTGTAAAGTGGCCTAAAACCGGTACCAAAGTGTGGGGGGTGGAGGGGGGGTGGGAAGGGGGTGGAAGAACCGGAGTACCCGGAGAAAGAACCCCCGACTTTCCGCCCGAATTAACGGTGACACTTATCTGAGGAGAAAAGTCCGACGCCGGAACCCGTTTTCGAACCTCGCACCTTTGGCATTGGTGACAGGCGCCTTAACCACTGCGCCACGAACCGCCCCGTACTGTATAATCGTACTGTGTACGGCCGATGGTGTTCGCATGCAGTCTCGTAAGTAACATTTTGGAGCAAAATCGTGTTTCGATGCCGTTGCCTGCTTTGATTTTTTCCCCGTTTTCTGTACGACGCAATCTGGAAGATGACTGTGGAACCTGTACCTCAGCAAGGAGTGCTCATAACCACCCTGTGAAGAAAGCCTCGGAAAACATATTCTGACTAGACTTAACTCATTCAGCCCGACGGTGGTATTTCCCAAATTTTGGAGGTGTCATCTAACAACTTTGCACCAGTTGCAAGAGATGGATCGACCATGAGAATTCAAGGGCAGTGCCAGATTAGCTTGGCGCCGACAGGCGACAAGTTAATCTGGCACTACCCTTGAATCTGGCACTACCCTTGAATTATCATGGTCGACCCATCCCCTGCTGTAGTGCGTCAGGGCTGAATGGGTTAAAAGAAATTTACTATCTTTTTTTTTCTTTTTCAAAACACAAAATAATTAGTTAACCCTTAGCTTTCGGCAGTGGTTTTTGTCGCGATGCTTCCGGCATTGTATTTCCAGTCGTTGGACTATCGATCATAGGACTATGATTACGTAGAACTATCGACCAACAATGTCAACATTTAGGAAGATCTCTCATCGCATCGGACCATCGATTTGTAGCACTATTGATACGCAAACGTGACCTGATCAAAGGGAGGGCGCACTGCTTGTTGAGTCATCCATATTGAAAACCATGCTCAAGTACATGTACCGATGAATTAGTGCAAGATGTTGTGCTCAGCGGACACACTTTTCATACTTTTAGTATTACTGGATTTAATACCTATGATACGACTAGTCGGCTGAAATGGCATCTTCCCCGAAGCTTTAAGGATAGTATCGGCTGTTGAGTTAGTACCCCGACATACGTGGGCGTAAGTCTAAGTTATCTAAGATAACAGACTTATAACTTGCTATATTCATTGAGAGAGAGAGAGAGAGAGAGAGAGAGAGAGAGAGAGAGAGAGAGAGAGAGAGAGAGAGAGAGAGAGAGAGAGAGAGAGAGAGAGAGAGAGAGAGAGAGAGAGAGAGAGAGAGAGAGAGAGAGAATGACAATGACAATGACAATGATTCTTTATTTTACAACGGTGAAAGTTTTGGTGAAACCATTTTTCGAACTTGCCGTTGCTAATCTACTTTACATGTAATGCACAAATCACAAAATACTATCATTAAATTGGGAAAAACTTAATATATAACTAACAAAAAAAAATTAAAATATAAAGTTTTAAAAAAAGAAATCATTGAAGAAGTGGAAATAAACATAGAAAATCTCACACATACACACAATTGTAAAGGTATAAATCTCCATACATACATTCATAAACACAAGCACGAGCACAAAACACACACACACGCACACACACACACACACACACACACACACTCACACACACACACACACACACACACACACACACACACACACACACACACGCACACACACACAATACGTGCAGCATTAGCATCTTGTATTAACTGAAAATATAACTGAATTGAAGAGTTAGAAAGGGGAAAATCGTACACTGCAAGTGCAGGTTGCTGTGAAAATCTTACGATGCTGAGGTGAGGTACTTGAAGAGAGCGGTTTTAAAAGACGAAAGCGTTGTTTATGTTGTAACATGTTTGGGCAATGTATTCCACATGCTAGCACCTGAGAACGCTAAACTTGTCTTATAGAGATCTATTCTAGGTCGTGGAACAGTAATGGACTGCCTTGATCTGGAGTATGTTGATGCCGTGAGGGAAAACATTTTTTTTAATATACTCGGGGAGTCTGTTATTCAATACTTTAAACATCGTTATTCCCTTATTGTATAATAAATGTTTTTTCAAGGGGAGAATTTCTAAGGTTTTCAGTTTATTATCCGTTGTTGAGTTAGGGTCTGAAAGGATAAGCTTCGCGGCTCTACGATGAAGAGAGTTCAGTCTCTTTAACTGGACCTCGCTTGCGCCATCCCACACCGTAGAAGCATAATCTATAAATGTGACCTGATGTTGGCGTTAAAGAACAGTTTTCGTGTTTCTACATTAGCTATATGTTTTAACTTGGATAAAATAAACAGTTTCTTTGATATTGTCTTACATATATTACTAAGATGGCGTTGCCATTTAAACTGGTTATCAACAGTAACGCCGAGAAGACGATGTTCCGTTACCTGGCTGATAGATTTGCCTTGAAGGGACAAGCTGAGTGAGAGAGTGCCGAGCTGGTGCTTTTGGCGGGTACTTACAACCATACATTCAGTCTTTGCAGGGTTTAAGATCATGGAATTGTTACTGCACCAGCTGTTAATGTCCTGTAATGTGTTTTGTAGGCGCGTGTCAATTACTGACACATCCTTATCGGGAGTGTGTATCGCAGCATCATCAGCGAACATATCGCATGCAACACTATCATCACTAATTGTGAGTGGAAGGTCGTTAATGAACAAACAGAATAAAAGAGGGCCTAAAATAGAGCCCTGTGGCACGCCATGCTTTACTTTGCAGTGACTAGAATATGTACCATTAAGGAGAACCTTTTGTCTTCTGTTTTCTAGGTAGGATTTGAAAAACACGGCTGCGCTTTTAGTATATAAGGATATTTTCTTTATAAGTATGTCATGGTTCACCATGTCAAAGGCTTTTCGGAAGTCTAAGAACACTACACCTGTTAGTTTGGAATCATTAATAGATGATAACCAGGTATCTGCCATCCTTATCACGGCAGTGTGACAGGAATGGTTTGGTCTGAAGCCTGACTGCAGTGAATGAATGAGATTTTGATTTTTTTTAAGTATTCAGATAGATGCTTATGGATGTGCCGCTTTAAAGGCTTCGACAAAACAGGTAATAGTGATATGGGGCGAAAGTTGTTGATTTCACTCAGATCTTTTGATTTTGGTAGGGGGATCACTTTTGCGTCTTTAAATGCGTCCGAAAAAGAGTTTTGGTTTATACAGAGATTGTAAATATATGTAATACTTTCGACGATATATGGAAGAGATATCTTGAGTATTTTTGAGCTGATCTCATCAGGCCCAGATGACTTTTTATTTTCCATCGAGGAAATTAATTTACCCACTTCGTGGACTGCTATAGGCGGTATCGTGAATGGTTCTTTGTCCGTATTTTCCCGGTTACAGTGGTATACTAGCGCGTTTGGAAAAACATACTCACATGAGTTATTTCCTGTTGGGATTGACGATTCGGCTATAGAGGTAAAGTGGTCATTAAACCTATTTGCAGTGAGGTGGGGTGATACAGGCGCACTATTTTTATTTGTACCACTAGTTACTAAATTAATGGCACGCCATACAGTAGATGAGTCTTTGCTTTGTTTAACTACTTTATCGAAAAGAGATCTCTTTGCATTTAAAACCATATATTTAACACGATTACGCTGTGTTTTGTATTCAGTAAACCGCTTCTCGCTTCTCAGCTGGTCTCTATGTTCCATTGCCTCAATCAGATCCGCAGTCAGCCATGGTGGAACGGTAGCGTATTTCACTCTTTTTTTGTCTCAGAGGCGCGTGTTTGTTCAGCACACCAAGAACAATCCGGTACCAGGTATCTAATGCTTTATTTGGGTCACTATCATTATACACGTCGATAAATCGTGCTGTGGCTAAATCAGCCAAGAAAACACTTTCATTAAAGTTTTTAAACGATCTGTAAATTATGCAAGTGTGGACTTGCTTTTTTAGCTTTGGAAGTTTTGACAGCCATGTGCAGCTAACCGGATAGTGGTCACTTACACTAAGACTTTTTACTTGAGTGTTGCTAACTGCTTGAGGTTTGTTGGTATAAAATATGGTCTATAATAGTGGCTGATGATGGCGTAATTCTGGTGGGCGATGTTACCAATTGGTGAAGACCGACAAGGGTAATAGTACATTCCCATAATGGATGGGGTTTAAGAAAGTCAATATTAAAAATCTCCAAGAAGGAGAACATCTTTGTTGTGAATGTCTGTTTTATCGATCATGTGTAAAAAGCTATCGTACCACTCAAAGGTGGCTGCGGGGTTTCGATACAGAAACCCAACAAGTAAGGGCGGGGATTTAGAGTTTTTGATTTCTACCCAAATCAGTACATTCTACATCACCAGTTTCTAGGTCTTGTCGCCTGCGGGTTATGTGTAGAATGGATTGATGGATATATACCGCTACACCTGTCTCACCCTGTTCTGGCGGGTCTCTTCTGATAATAGAATAATTCGGGATGGCGATGGCTTCATCACTGATGTGGGCGGCCAAACGAGTCTCAGTTAAACCGAAGAGATGGAAATAGTTGGGGGTATTAGCATAAACACAGACATCCTGAACTTTGTTTGCCAGGTGATAGATATTTAGGTGACCGATACAAAATTGTTGGCCTTTTTTCGAGGGTCTGTTCATAGTTGTATAAATCATGTTCAGATAATAAGGTAAAAAAAAAAAAAAACAGGGGACAAAACTAAAGTACAGGGTACAAATAGTAGAAGGTTACGCAGTTAAACAAGGAAAGAAATTACATGTACACGTAAAATATCAGATGAAACAAATAAAGACTAATTCGACTTTAGTCTCAGTACGTCAGCTAAACGGCGGTTCACGCCAGAAACCGTGTATTACAGCACACGCAAAGAACACAAAAACAAAACCTTGCAGTAAAGAGTAAAAAACGACAAGTGTACGATCTGAGAAAAACCCGCTATAAAAAAAGGGTTTATGTCAGAATTCGTGTGTAACGAAGTCCATATGTTATAACAACACACTCGCTTTTCATTGAAAATGTAAGACAGGCGATAATCTCAGTCACCTGAGAACTTAAGTAAGGTTACTAGTCAAAAGAATTCACGCAATGATCGTGCACTGTGAGTCGGGTGTTCCGACTGTCCGACAAAGCGGATTCCGGTCATTAATAACACATTACACGGATAATTTACGGTTTGTTCACTGTACTAGAAACACTGTTTCACATAGCAGTAGTGAACTAATGATCAGATGTGGTCATCGTTCATGTGTCTCTGTCATCAGATGTGGTCATCGTTCATGTGTCTCTGTCACCAAAAAATCGGTTAATCCATAGTAACTATGACAACCATCAGCAGCTAGCCTGAGTAAGTCGTCGCCGAGTTTATGCCAATTTAACAAGCGAGGTTAATGACACCTTCACGCAAACTCATACCATCACACACACACACACACACACACACACACACACACACACACACACACACACACACACACACACACACACATGCACACACACGACCCACGGGTTTGTACACACATACCCTTTTTACTTCCAGCGCCAAGTCGGTAGGAGCGACTGATTGACCCTGAAAGCAGAAAGGCAATTCCCGACCAGTTGTGCGCCCTGCAGGGCGAAAACTGATCGGACAAAACCTTAGAGCAGTAAACGTCCATCCATCGCTCTCCGTGTGTACATAGTGCAGAGATGTGATTCTAAAGCCTGTGCAGCTTGGCCCTGGAAGTAAAAGAGGTAGCGGGATGTCTTTCAGACAAACGGCCTAAGAAACTGCGCCAGCAACTGGAGCAGGTGTTGGGGATCCAGGGCCGTCTTGGTCTCCGCTCCCTGACTCTGGAACCAGGCGTTGGTGGGAGGTGCGGCCACTGGAGTTCTTGCTGGCACTAGTAGCGGGAAATCTGAAGAGAGGAGCTGGGGGACTTGGAGATTTTGTCGCCCCAACACGTTGCTCGATGGCGGTTGGCTAAGCTGGCTGGTCGACGTTTGGCGTGTGGTTGGCGAGGACTGCAGGCGGCCCGGGGCGGCAGACATTAAGGGCTGCGATCCGCCACGGGTTGATGACGAGTCCCCTTGCTGCCCACTCGCGCCACGTGAGAGAGAGAGAGAGAGAGAGAGAGAGAGAGAGAGAGAGAGAGAGAGAGAGAGAGAGAGAGAGAGAGAGAGAGAGAGAGAGAGACTTAGAGAGAGAGAGAGAGAGAGAGAGAGAGAGAGAGAGAGAGAGATCTAAACTATAGACTATCCATATACATAATCACAAACACTGCAATGGTCTAATACATAACTCATTTTGAGCAATGTACACACACCGTCACGCACGCACGCACAATTCACACACACACACACACACACACACACACACACACACACACACATACAAACGCACGCACTCACATTCACACACACACACACACACTCAGTCACGCACGCACGCTGGCACGCACTGACACGCGCGCGCGCACGCACACACACACACACACACACACACACACACACACACACACAAAGACACTCACACACACATGCCATTATACAGATCAAAATAATCAAGTAATAACATACTTTAAAACAACTAAATCGAAACTGATGGCCAAATCTAGAAACTTCAGGCAAACGTTCAGGAAAGAAAGTGTTGAGATACGCTGGGCTTGACTGATTGCGCAACTTAAACATTAAGACACCCTTGTGAAAGAGAAAGTGTGTCTTTACAGGCAGCATATCCAGTGACGCGAGTTTGTGATCGGTTGAAAGGTGGGGAGCCGGAAATATTAATTTGGCAGCTCTCCGGTGTAGGGAGTTTAACCTCTTCATGTGCGCTTCGCTTGAACCACGAGAGAGAGAAAGAGAGAGAGAGACCATCGGGCCGATGTCGGTTGCAGTTGGCCCGCGCACGGCTGTGCGCGGACCAACTGCAGCCGACATCGGCCCGACTACCGTTTGCGTGCTAGGTATACATTCTACCAACTTACTGATCAATTATGGAAAACGTTGCCGGTGCCAGAGCTTCTTGTCCTCGCTCATTCAGACGAACGATCTGCGACAGTAGGTCTCCCAAGAGACATTGCTAGCAACACAGCCAAGACAGTCGATAATCTCAAGGAAGAAGACTGGGTCTTGCCGCCTTTATTTTGCGTTTTAAACATCGTCACCAGGGTAAGTTTTCACACGAGCTCGCATGCTTGTCGCAGTCTTTGTGATTCAAACTGAGCACGGTCGAGCCAATTCTAGTATGACGTGAAGCTTCACATGTTCGCTCTTTAAGTTGGGCAGCACTTCCTGTGTTGACAAATTCTCCAGTGAAGACCTAACAAGACCTCCCAACGGGCAAAACTAATCAGACTTTACACACGATCTGCCATTACTAAACATGCATACCGTATTGCAGAAAGCATACAGTTTTGAATAAAATAATGTATTTTCAGTTATGTCACTCGCTGGTGTGTCTCACAATTTACTGTGGTCCTATATTCATAGTCCCTGTTCGCTTTGTGGAACGTTCTAACAAGTAGAGACCATGTACGTGTTTGCTCTCAGTGCTCCTAACACTGGTGTAGTACACTGTTTGAATAGTAAACAGTCCAGCCATGCATGTTTGGTCATGCAGTCCTACGGCTGTCCACTTACAGAATCGATTCGCTGTGGACCACTTCGTGCTAATAACAGGCCTCCGTCATCGAATGAAGTCGGTCGTCCTTTGGCCCTTCTGTGTCAACCACTGTGTGGGCTGTTTGACTGCCAAAATAGTCTAGTTTTCGTGCCGTGTTATGTACCCGGAACCTAACCTCCATGTCTGTCTTCTCCAAGATACACCGAGCTCTGACACTGTAGTCACAGAATTACCCGGACGATTGCCATCAATCTATGGCTGCAGACACAGCCGATCAATCTCTACCACCAACAGGCACAGATCCAAATGAAGCCCTGAAACCAATCCTGCCAACAAGAGGCATAGATTCTCATGAGCCCCTTCTTGCAGGGGCTCATGAGAATCTATGCCTCTTGCTTGTACTGGCGTACAACAGAAACTCATGAGAATTTACGCCTGGTTCTTGCATGGAAGGCTGCAGGGGCTGACTAGAATTGTAGGCCCTGGTAACTGGCGACCGGTTCTATCAGCGACACTGCAGATGCTCATGGGGATCTATGCCTCCTGTTAGCAAGATTCGTTCTCGAGGGTTCCATTCTCCAAAGAAAGGCTGGTCCCGCGCCTGCCTGCAACTCAGCGTCTGATCGATAATCTGGCATTGAAAAGCCGCGTCACACAGCGAAAGCCGAGCGAGCGCCTAAGCAGAGCCGCAGCGCTTGGCATTGCACAGAACTGTTCGAAGCTGTTTTGTATGTATGCCAGTTAGATGGTCTATGACGACTGTAAGCCGTCAGGTCCAAAACCACATACCGGCACACACGCGTCAAAATGGAGCTAAAGAGTTTGAAAACCAAGTCTTACAAGTTCTACGAAGGTGATGTCTCCAGAACAACCAGAGAGCAAAACACAACTGTCCACCTAATGCTTAGATCTACGAAGGATTCGAGCAGGCGAACTTTGAAGAAAAAACAAGATGGGATGAACCATAACCCACGAAGTCCCTTTTAAATGAAAACTGTCCTCGCTGTCAATGGTCTCTACCTTTTGTCTTTGACCTAATTCTGATGTTGAATTATCTCCTATTTAAAAAGTCTGGCAGATATGCCAATGCGTCAGTGAGTTCTATAAAGGGCGCAGGACATACGCGTCATTGATTTGTGAAACGTCATTTGTCAAGGCGTAAGTTTTAGTTTTTACGTAATTTTATATTTTACGTGATATGAGTTTTCCTTTCACTTCATAGACTTGAGAAAATGGTGACAAAACTAGAACTTCACGGTACAATTTCAGTCTTGCTATAATTTGTGTGAAAGCGGTTGACTTTACATAGCTACATGATATACTAAGCACACAGGTCACCTGCATGCTCTTCTGAAAGCGCGTCGATATGTGTGTGTGTGTGTGTGTGTGTGTGTGTGTGTGTGTGTGTGTGTGTGTGTGTGTGTGTGTGTGTGTGTGTGTGTGTGTGTGTGTGTGTGTGTGTGTGTGTGTGCGTGCGTGCATGCGCGCGCGCTCCAAACATCTCCAAGAGGCATAGATCTTCATGCGCCTGAGAGCCGCGCGCGCGAGAGAGAATGACGTCATATTTAGAGTATTATGTCAGTGTCTGCGTGGTGACGAAGTTGCCTCTTTTACGTCACCGCCACTGTCTGACTTTCTCTAGAAGTAATGATTTTTTAGTGTTTTAATTCTTTTCTGAAAAGAATTATTTTACTAAAGGAGTTGAAAGGATACAAAGCTGTTTAACGTACTCATCCAATGTCTTTCTCCAAACTAGCCATATGCAAAAGTTCAAGTAAATATGACCAAAAAAATTACGGACTCCAATCTGGGTCAACCGACTTCCTATAAACGGTTGTTTATGTCTTCAATGAGACATTTAATTACAGTATGTTCGGAGGCGCTCTTAGCCACCCACTTAAGAAAGTATTTCGCCAAGTTTCAAGCTTGTGTATACAGAAAGATTCTCTTGTTTACATACATACGCACACACATACGCACACACATACGCACATACATACATACGCACATACGGCGCTTCGCGCCAAATGTACGTTCAGCAGCGAGGTTAGCGTAACTAGACATGACGTAATGTTTATCTTGTTTCTTCAATTGTTAGAGGTTTAGCCTGTCCGCCTTTTACATCATGAAAATGCTATTAAATTCGCCCCACCGCGACTCGTCCTAAAAAGTCTCTTCTATAAACAGAAGGGACTTTAAAAAAACCGATTTCAATCCACACTCCACCCCGCTACGCTACAGTAGTCTAGCACCAGAGGCGTCCGCTGCGTTCATGTAATAATGCATAAAATTAACATTAAAATAACGCATACAAAGTTAAGCGTTTCTTTTGTCTACCACGAAGGTGATTTTAAAGACGGAGCGCCGTATAGGGTCTGAACAAATTTTGACCCCAGCTGGATTCAATTCCTCGACTTTCGGACGAAAGTCGATCTACCACAGAGCCACCCAGCTCCCCAAAGAACGCATTAAGCCCTAATATGTTATGACAGGATGTGGATCGACCATGACAGTTCAAGGGTGGTGTCAGAATAGCTTGGCAAATACAGAACTGTGGTTGTGCCGGAGACCTCAAAGGGTATCTTGAAAGAAATCCGCGCAATACAAAATTTAAAAAATAATTCTTTGTCAGAATGTAACGAGAGAAAACTACGGTTTCGGTTCGTGAATCCTGGAGCAACGAGTACCAGGTGTTGTGCAATACCATGGTTTCATCGCGTAAACCCCAACTAACCGCGCGTGACATTGTGCAAGGCAGCCACGATATCCATCGAGACAGCTGTAAGGCTATGTCAGAGGCACCACATGCCATATGTGACATAGATCTGAAGCTGGTTTAATGTAACCATATCAGTGAGTTTGGACTTTTGCAGTTGGAAAACTGAGAAAATTATGAACGATTTGAAATTTAGCCCAAACATCGCTGCGCTTGCAGTTTTATAGGCGTTTTTGCATGTTTTGCGTGGCAACACCCTGTTTACCTGCACTGTGAGCTATGTTTAGTGTGTTTGTTCATTTATTTTTTGTCTTACAGGTAGTGATGAGTCTGACCTTCGACCTTGAGCTTGAACTTTGACCTTGACCTTGAAAGGGGGTGGGGTTTGATGTGTTCAGTTTTTGATAAATGCATAAAACAATGCACTCTTTCAGTTATTGAAGTTGTGGGGTGAGGTGCGGTGGGGTAGGTATGGTAGGGTTGGGGGGATTTGGAGGTGGGGGGGGGGGGGGCTTAAGGTCAAAGGTTAAGATCTAAACTACAATGAAACAATGTCAAAATGTTCATTTCATCAGTCAGCTGACCTCAGAGTGAAATAAGCCGCCAAAATAGTGTGACATGCAAAAGTGTTATTTTGCATGATCCAGCTACACTGGCTGCATCTGAGGCGTCATTCTGCTGTAATTGTCATGATGGATGCTCTGGTGTCTATTCTGAGCCAAACATAAGCACTTTTACACTGTGCAAAGCTCAATTGAGTGCTCATTTGAGTTATGGGACCAGCAGTTGCGGCCACCAGTACAGGCTTTTACAGGAGTGTTCACAGGTTTGGCACACACATGCCTGCTGCATTTGAAACATGAGCTGAGGTGTTTTGAGACTCTGACAAGTGTGTTTTATATAAAAATGAACTGTACATAACCATTTTTCTCTGTTACCTCCTAAATAAGCACTCCAGAGACTTGTTTGGGTATGCTGTGTGTCCCGCGTAGCATAGTTTTGGCTGTTTTGTGTAGTCTTTTGCCTGTGGGTTAGCTCAGTAGACTTAATGTTTAAATTGCAGAGCTGTTTCGTGACCCCTTTTGCCTGAGAAAAAGATTGCAAGCAGCATATAGGGCATGGCAGCTTCTTCCTGCTTGTTGTCACCAGACAACAGGGTCAATGAGGATGCCTGGGCGTTGTCTTTTTGGCTGCCCTGAGATACACAAGGAAATGGCCTTGGGTCTGAAAGCTCATTTTTCAATGTCATGTCATGAACCTTTTCATTGTCATTCTCTGCATCGAATGTCACGTGTGTCATTTGACGGTATACCGTATTTTTCAGTGTGTCCTCCGGGTCCAACCAGAAGTCAGTTTGACTGTATTGCATGTGTGTGTAAACTTGGAAAAAACAGAAAAATTAGGGGGGGGGGGGGAGTAATGGAAAATAATGAAAAATAAACTTTCATGTGCCTGTGTCTCAAATGCAACATTTCTGAAAATCAGATATATTACTTGATGTACATGCCAATTTTGGAGGAATTCTGACCATATCTAATCTGTTTTTCATGAAATCAGATATGCATGATCCAAAACATCAACAGCATAGTGAACGCCTCAACAACGCGCTTCACATAATGGGTCATAACATAAAGATGCAGCAACATTCAATGGTGTCACTTTGGGTTTGACTTAGCTAGTGTCTAAGGATTGCACTGATGGCAGATTGAATGGTGTTCAGGTTGGACAGTTTCTCTGACAGGTCATGTTACATATTCAAATTGGGCAGCTCAGGCAGTGAAAGGACCAGTGTTTTTAAAAATAACTTTTTGGCTTGTTTGAAAATTTGTAGTAGGGCTGAATGTTGGAATTTGTTGAAAATTTCTGGTTAGATGAGAGGAAACATTTTTGGTGCTTTGATTCATACCATCCTGAGCTTATCCAGTGGACAATTGTGGGCCTATGTTGAGTTGCCGTTGACGTAGTGATTTGATGGGCACGCTGATTTCAGCTGTGCTTGGGTGTGGGGTTGGTAAGGAATCAGGTTCATAGCCAAGAAATGAGACTGTCAATGTGCTGATTTTTTGGGTATTGTGTGCATGGCAAATGTGCAGCTGGTGGGCGGTAGTGTTTTTTAGGGGCTTGAAATATTAGGGGATGGCTAAGGGACTGAACAGTACACAAACGGCACTGTGTTTTGTGGCCTGTCAGAGGCACCACATGCCATAATATGTGACAGATCTGAAGCTGGTTTAATGTAACCATATCATTGAGTTTGGACTTTTGCAGTTGATAAACTGAGAAAATCATGTAAATTTAGAAATTTTGCCCAAAAATCTCTGCGCTTGCAGTTTTATAGGCATTTTTGCATGTTTTGCGTCGAAACACCCTGTTTACCTGCACTGTGAGCTATATTTAGTGTGTTTGTTCATTTATTTTTTGTCTTACAGGTAGTCATAAGTCTGACCTTCGACCTTGAGCTTTGAACTTTGACCTTGACCTTGAAAGAGGTGGGGTTTGATGTGTTCAGTTTGATAAATGCATAAAAAATGCACTCTTTCAATTATTGAAGTTGTGGGGTGAGGTGGGGTGGGGTGGGTGGGGTAGGGGGGGGGGTTGGAGGTGGGGGGGGTAGGGGGGCTTAAGGTCAAAGGTTAAGATCAAAACTACAATGAAACAGTGTCAGCATGTTCATTTCATCAGGCAGCTGACCTCAAAGTTAAATAAGACGCCAAAATAGTGTGACGTGCAGAAGTGTTATTTTGCATGATCCAGCTACACTGGCTGCATCTGAGGTGTCATTCTGCTGTAATTGTCATGAGGGATGCTCTGGTGTCTATTTTGAGCCAAACACAAGCACTTTTACACGTGTAAAGCTCATTGGAGTGCATTGTTATGGGACCAGCAGTTGCGGCCACCAGTACAGGCTTTTACAGGAGTGTTCACAGGTTTGGCACACACATGCCTGTTGCATTTGCAACACGAGTTGAGGATTTTTGAGAGACTGACAAGTGTGTTTTATATAAAAATGAACTGTACATAACCATTTTTCTCTGTTACCTCCTACATAAGCACTCCAGACACTTGTTTGGGTATGCGGTGTGTCCCGCGTAGCATAGTTTTGGCTGTTTTTTGTGTCTTTTGTCTGTGGGTAAGCTCAGTAGACTTAATGTTTAAATTGCAGAGCTGTTTCATGACCCCTTTTGCCTGAGGAAAAGATTGCAAGCAGTAGATAGGGCATGGCAGCTGGTTACAGACCTCTTTTTGCTTGTTGTCACCAGACAACAGGGTCAATGAGGATGCCTGGGCGTTGTCTTTTTGGCTGCCCTGAGATACACAAGGAAATGGCCTTGGGTCGGAAAGCTCATTTTTCATCAATGTCAGTGTCATGGTAACCTTTTTCAGTTGTCCAGCCCACCAGAAGTCAGTTTGACTATATTGCATTTGTGTGTAAACTTGAAAAAACAGAAAAAGTAGGGGTGGGGGAGGGGGGTGGGGGTTGGGGGGTAATGGAAAAAATTAAAAAAAACTTTCATGTGCCTGTGTCTCAAATGCAACATTTCTGAAAATCAGATATATTACTTGATGTACATGCCAATTTTGGAGGCATTCTGACCATATCTAGTCTGTTTTTCATGGCATCAGATATGCATGATCCAAAACATCAACAGCATAGTGAACGCCACAACAACTCGCTTCACACAATGGACCATAACATAAAGATGCAGCAACATTCAATGGTGTCACTTTGGGTTTGACTTAGCTAGTGTCTAAGGATTGCACTGATTGCTGATTGAATGGTGTTCAGGTTGGACAGTTTCTCTGAAGTCATACCGTTACTGAAGTTCATGTTAATAATATGGTGCTAAAATTTAAAGCAGTATATGAAAGAGTTGAAAATTAGCTGGATTGGAAAATTAAACAGCACAAGTCACAGATGGAAACATGTTATCCTTAAAACATATCCAGATCTCAGGCACCTGGACAAATGTGGTCCAGAATTATACAACAAAATAAAGCACACAAATTTGTTCTGGAAAGATGTTCTGTGTGCTTATAAGGAGTTTAGGTGCAAAGTGGAACCAAATACGCCAGAAGAAGTGTTGGCGGAGCCCGTCTTTTTGAATGATAATATTAAGATTGGAAACAAAAAATGTATTCTGTATAAACAATGGGCAAAAAAAAGGGATGTACTGCATTGGACAGTTCTATAATGAAGTAGGGCAGCCGAGGAAATATACTGAATTTAAAACAAAATATGGTGTAAACATTAATTTTCTTACATATGCAGGGTGCATTCAAGCTATACAAAAATATATTCGCAACACTAACATCCATATTAAAAATAACGATATGAATGATAAACCAAAATCCTTGCAACTCCTTTATTCCGTGCAAAAGGGCTCAAAACGTTATTATGAAATCTTCACAATGAATAACAAAAATCCACAAAGTTTAGATAAATGGGATAAAGAACTTAGCTGTGATATGGACTGGAAGAAAACTTTGCAGAAACTGCAACAGGTAAACGACGTTAAACTGAAGTGGTTTCAGACGAGAATTTTTCATAGAATTATCGGCACAAATATAGTTATGTAAAAAAATGGTATTGAAAGTTCAGACAAGCGTACTTTCTGCACGAACAAAAGAGAAAGTATTGAGCATATATTTTGGAAATGCGGTTATGTACAATCTTTTTGGGTAAACTTAGCAAGCGTTATGGGTGAAAAATGTGATAATGTAGGTTGTTTCAGTTTCAGCGAAAGACTTATACTTTTTGGAAACGATACTAACTTTAAAACAGACAAAGTTTTAGATCTGATAATACTGATGGCAAAATTCTATATTTATAAATGTAGAATAAGGAAGACAAGGCCAACGGTGCGAGATTTTCGTAGAGAACTAAAAGACAGGTATAACATTGAAAAGCACAATGCAAAACTGAACATGAAACACACAGACTTTAAATTAAAATGGGCACACTATGAAAATTTTATTAACATATAGGTTGGTAACTCGTTAGACTAAAATATCTGCAGCAAACTTGTTGTTTATTTAATTGTTTTTTTCTGTTTATGTAATTTGATTGTATTAGTGTTTGTTTTGGGTTGAATGTTTTGAGTTTTGTTTGTATTGTTTTTTTATGGTTATTGTAACTTTTGTGACATTGTAATTGTTCATGTGAATGTTGCATATGTGAAATTTAATTTTTAATAAAGTAAAAACAAATTTTAAAAAATAATAATAATAATAATATGGTAATAACTTGCATTTTATAAGCTTATCATTATAAAGACAAAACACATGGGCAACAAAACGTCCATCGGTTGACTCCAGCTTTAGTTGGCCCGCGCATAGCCGTGTTTTAATTTATCTTTTGTTAATTTGTGACTGGTATTGATTTTGAGAAGAAACTTTGAAATGTATTATCAGTTAACTCGAGGATTTGGGGGGGGGGGGGGGAGAAGGGGCGGGTCTTACATTTTGGTGTGTAGGCGCGCCAACCATTTGTGAATAACTGTTGCTCCTTCTCACTACCGGCCAAAATATGAAAAACGGGGGGGGGGGGGGGTTGAGGGGGGCTAACAAACTCAAAAAAGGCACATTGAAATAGCATTTTAACTCTTTCGGGGTGGGGTGGGGGGAGGGGGGTGTCCGGAACCCCTAGGATCCTTCCCACCCCCCCCCCCCCCCACCACATACACACACCAGATCAGCCCCTGTGTAGTACACAAAAAACCGTTATATTCCTATCTTCTGAGATAAGTGTTTTTTTTTTTTTTCTAATACACTTCAAAGTTTCAAGTTTATTTGATGGAACGCTTGCGGTATTTTGTTTCCACTTTATTGCATATTGATTCTGTTTCCTCTTTCTCTTGCCTGGTGGTGGGGTTAGAAGGTGCGGGCGCTTTTACAATTAGCACATAAATGAGCGTCATGTAATGCAGGAGCGAATCAGTTCCTTTCGGAGAGGGGGGGGGGGGTCACATTTTTTTGTTTGGGACCGTTAGCCTCAGGCGAAAGGTGCCCAGAGGCCAAACTATGCTTTCAGCTGTCCGGGGTTCGAGCAGATGAGGGGGGTGGGTAGGTGGGGAGGGAGGGGAATATGGGACCACCGTGTCGGTACCCCCCCCCCCCCCTCCCACCCGCTTCTTTAATGAGACTGTTGGTTTCGGGTAATCCTGATAACTTCTGTATCTATTAACATGCCAGACAGACTCCAATTCCAGACAGACCCGGGGCCAGGGCTGGCGCAGGAAAGCTCACTCATGCAGCTGGCCGCCAAAGTCTACTGTGGGGAGCGTGGCGTAATACGCCAGACCTACCCGGGTCCCGCTGGCATGGCAAACCTGTTTTGACCTTGGCTGATCGCGTTAATTTTAACTCTTTTATTATTAGTCCCTGGCGTTGGATATCGACCATGCATGGTATATTTTTGAATGTGTTGAGAGACACTGGGAATGTGTGTAGCAGTTGCTGCTATCACCTCTGTTATAATTATTATTATTATTATTATTATTATTATTATTATTATTATTATTATTATTATTATTATTGACTCATTCGAGACGTGCCGCCTCCGGATACGCGGCTTATGCCGCGTATCCGGAGGCGGCAGGTCTCGAATGAGTTAAACTATACAATCATACGTTATTCATTGTTATGGTTCTGACTAAATGAATGAACGAACAAATGAACAAGCGAACGAACGAACGAAAGAATGCATGCATGAATGAATGAATGAATGAATGAATGAGCGAACGAATAAACGAACAGACGAACGAACGGACAAAGGATCTAATTTGTAGTTACTAGAAACGGGTGGCATAAGCAGGCACGAATTATGCATCACTGTCAGAAACCTGACTGAGGAAATTCACACTTGTACTAACTCCTTCCTCATGAAACTTCCTTACTCATGAAACATGACCCTTTCGTTTCCCGCACAAAAGGCGAGGTCATGGATACTCCGTGAGATTTCGAAGGTAGTGCCTGACAAGCATGGCGCCTTGAAAGGCGCCAACCGAGTCAGGCACTGCCCTTTAACTCTCGTGGTCGATTTTGTCCTCAAGGGCCGAGCATGTACTGCCTTTGAGCTAAAACGATCGTCCAAGCTATCACACCCGGCCAAAAAAGACGTATGCTGTCCGCATAAAAAATATATATATAGTCCGATTGCTTATGGCAGAATTATGCATTATGGGCCGACTGCTCTGAAGTTTGGCACAGCGGTAGAAAATGATAATAGATGAAAATTCCACACCTGGGGCATTAAATGTTACCATGGCAATATTAAACATGCCCGTTACCATATTCTATGTATACCGATGTTTTGGGAGGGTGATAGAAATAACATTTTGCAATCTTTACCGTGGATTTCAGGTCGTCCATCACTTAAGTAGAAAACAAAATCAAAATTACTGGTGGGCACTTACTCACAGTTGAAATAGAACATGATATTGCTGTTTGCTTATGGAATAAACTTTGAAAATGCTTGAGTTATGCTTGTCAAACACATACCTTTCATTGATAGCAGTATATTTGCGTTACTCGGCAGAAACACAGCTGATAAACAAGTTAATTTGTACAGACCGTGTTTTTGCTTCATACGGTTGCCATGACAACCATAATTAACTCGAGAAAGATTTGTGTATGTATTACTACATTCGAGTGTCAAATTATATGGAAATTGTGATTATGAAAGATCCAAACCGTTCTATAGGCTGAGGTTTGCACAAACCATACAGTTCGGTCCTAACCGTTGCCAACTGATGCCTTGCTAATTCCGTTACACTTCTTAAAACAGAGCCATTTAATCCCATAGTTTTGCTTACTCTTCGCAAGGGATGATCTGAATGGTCGAAGTTATGAAAAATAACTCAGATTTTTATGTGTTACAGTGGAACGTGGAAACAAAAACACGTCTTAGCCCTTTTAAATGTAGTTTCCGTGGTAACTAGTGTTTTTTAATGTCCAAAACCAACTGTAATGATGCTTTACAGATTGTTTCTACAATCAGTATACTTGGGGCGATTCTAATTGTAGTTGGTAAATAGTCTTAACCAGACGGACTGATATTTAAAAGCTGCATGTCTAACATGAAGGTCAAGGTCGCGGCCTGCATCTAATGAACTAAATCTGCTTCCACAACATTTTCTCTAAACCACTCTTAAAACCGGCTTCCTGGTGGTTTAAAGTGATTACTATTGTAAAAGAAAGAACATGATAAGTCATACCAGTGTTGTTTTTTTTTATTTCAAGGTCAAGGTCCCAGTGGTTTCAACACTGACTATTTTCAAGCAATTTCCTGAAAACTGTTTGACCGATTTAAAACACACTATGGATTGATATTCTGTAATGCGAACAAGTTTGCAATAATATTTATAAAATCCCTGACAGTTATGTCAAAGTCATCTCCATTCTATGGTTCCCGCTGATTCTCTTAATGATTTCTTTATCACATTTAGACCATTTTGTTTAAGATTGTGTGTGAATTGACTTATTGCTACAAAGTTTAGTTTCAACAAATGTTATGCCTTCTGCTTCGAGGTCAAGGTCACAACAAGGACAATTTTATTGTCATTTTATTTATTCCGATTTCAAAAGAAGGTTTAAGTCAGTTTTAAATTCAAATTTGATTGATGACGGTGATATGTATTACATATTACATATGTTTTCTTTGACAAAGAGCAACGACACAAGGAATAAGTTTATTACAATACGTCTGTGTCTAGCAGCGTTTGATGCCCACACACTCCATCACATCTTTCTGCCAAGAGCACACAAAAAAAAGCTGTGGCCATGAGGAAATAAACCAAAAACGTACAGACACTCATACTAAAAGTGTATGAAGTGAGAGCTGGTTGCACACAGAATCTGACTGTTTTAGAAATTTTTTAAATAACGATTTTTTAAAAAAGGAATGGAAAAAGTGCAATACAAAATGGCTGCAACGACCGTGATCCTGTATCATAATGATACATTTCTTGCACTAAGCACTTTACACCAATAGCAGTTATTGCCATGCCAAATCTGAAGCAAACCGATCAAATGTTTTTGGATATAATTATGGTCTAGATGGGTCTTAAACAAATATGATCTTGCATGCAGTAACCTAACTGTGTAACATAACGTTACAGGTTAACAAGGACTAGCATTTCAATAACAAGTACTATCACTTGCTCATGTTTCAGTCAAAGCCAGTTAACGGTTACATTATATATATGGTCTTGAGAAGAATACACAATGTCAAACAAATATGATTACCATGGCCTTCACCTTCACGGAAATGGCGTCACTCATGCGCAAAACAAGTTCCATTACTAAAGCGTATTGCTATCTCAATTCTGATTAATCAACCTTGTTTAAAGATCTCGCTTGAAAAGACCAAAAACAAACATTGCCGCCGTGACCTTGACCTTGACTACAATGGCTTGATTAACAAGAATATATGGATGGAAAACAAAGATGGCCATCACAACCTTGATCTTATACAGGCCGATATATTTCTTGCTCATTAACATTTCTGTGTTTAATATTTATCATTTCACCAAATGTGAACCAAATCGGTCGAATAGAGTCGCAGACTTTGCATAAGCAGACCAAAACCAAGTATGGCCGATGTGATCTTGGCCTGACCGGTAGGAATTAGCAAAACGTTATCATGTCAGTTCCTCTTAAAGTAAACATAAACAATGTAAAGATGTGTTTGAGCCAAGTCATTGCACGTGTTTCATTGATATCGCCTACCATTGATGCCTGGAAAAATATATTGTATAAACTTAGGTATTTCGATTCCATATGTTGACCATCACCTTTCAGAGAAATCAACCAAAGTAGTATGCATGGACATATATTATCATAAACTATTTGTAAGTACAATTTGATTAAAACTTTGGCTAAAATACCTGAGATCACAATGAGTGTCTGAAAGCTGGCATTATTATGAAATGAAAATAGAAAATAGACGTTGAAAACCCTTTAAATGAGATACATGAAACACATTATTATGTATGTGTTGACCTCTTGTTCCCTTGACCTATCAGACTAGTCCACAAACCAATCACGCACAGAAATGCCTTCTCTAAAGCAAACTGTGATCCATGTTTGACCTCTAAATGAATAAAACTGTAATAGCATCTGAACAAACTATAAAACTGGTGAAGTATGTCCTTTGTTTTCGTCCTTGTCCTTTGAGAAAGGTCAGTCGAAATGATATTTATCTTTAAAAGTCTTACCTCAGCTATTCTTGTGTCAAATTAAATCTCGGGATTCTTCTACGAGAGTATTCCGATTTTAAATTTGTAGGTACAGTATGTATTGCCTTTAATCTTTATTTGACCTCATCCTTGATCAATGGCGGTTGTTCGATAGGCACGAGGTCATCTTACATGTCCTGAGACACAAGCATAAACTGCTTGTGTGAGCATATGTTGTGTGTAATGTATTGCTGGCCGTTACAGGTATTTAAACACTACTACGATATTTGACCTTGCATGGACATATGCAAAATGCAGAAGACAGTTGCCAAAACATAGTATACTAATAAGCTGGTATCTTTGTAGGCAAACACAGCAGCTCAAAACTAAAGTATCTCTAACGACTATTACACGTTAAATGGGAAAATATGCAGCTATACATGTGTACAAACAAACAAACGCACAAGCAGCAAATTATGCAAATAACAGTCTCCGTGTCTCAAACATCAAATTCTGTAAATTTGTTATAGAACATTTTCAATGGTTTGTTTAGTATGGTCAGAAAACTAAATCTCAAAGGGTTGAAGCGAATATATTGAAGTGCGGATGCCATGCAAACCAAACTGAATCCGCGCTGCCTCAGGTGTCAAAAACGTTCATTGGATGAAGGACTACTGTCAGAAAAACTTCATAATGCACAATTCACGTCTAAATCTGCCCTAAGCGACCGGACTAAGAAGGCGGCTTTGAAGCAGCTCGCAAGCAGTTGGCTCGGCGATTCAAAGTCTGAGCTCGGGAGACATTTTTTTTCAATGAGAAAGATGTAAAAGCTGTTGCAAATTCCAAAAGATTAATTTGTTACCAGCATAATCACAGAAATGGCAAACAAAGAGTCACATTGTGGCTAGGCAACTAACCCATGTTCTATTTCTGGCCGATGTGCAGTATACCAACAGGCATGTCCCCCTGTGAATTCTTACAGTGGATAAACGGGCAACATATTC
The DNA here is from genome assembly GCA_036245525.1 of Semisulcospira habei. Taxonomy (NCBI): domain Eukaryota; kingdom Metazoa; phylum Mollusca; class Gastropoda; family Semisulcospiridae; genus Semisulcospira; species Semisulcospira habei. The sequence goes on along the minus strand of BTPG01000008.1, from coordinate 61,291,747 downwards.
TGACAATAATCTTAAAACAATCTCCGGGCAAAACGACGGGCTTGTTCAGATAGCATGTCCGTTAACTCATTCTGCCCCAGACACACCACAGCAAGATAAGGATCGACCATGACAGTTCAAGGGTGATGCCAGAATAGCTTGGCGCCTATGGGCGCCAAGCTATTCTGGCATCACCCTTGAACTATCATGGTCGACCCTTATGGTCGATCTGTGTCCTGCACTGCAATGCAGTCTTCAGAGGACAACGGCCAAATTTGGGAATTTCGGTCTTAGGGTAGAATGAGTTAAAAGGCCCGGTAAATCAAAGCGGCACAGCTGCAGTGCGGCCGAATTGATCATTGCTTGGGTCGTATTCCATATGCAATAGCTGTCCCTGTCCCCACAACCCGTCCGATTGAGGGCCGTCCATTATCAGTTCGGTGCCGTGGACGTCAGTTAAATCCCCAAATAACCAGTAACTTATACAGTTTAACAGCTGCAAAGCAAATTTTAATATTTTTTATGCTTTCACTACGAATGACTGAACGACAAACGATCGGCCGGCCGACCAACCGAACGAACGAACGAACAAATCAAACGATCAAACTAACAACGAACAAACAATCGAACTCATACACAAATGAATGAATACACAGTTTAATACTTACTTGATGGTCTCAATCAGCCCATATTTCTGCAACCGGAGTCTCTGTATGGTTACGTTTTGTTTGAACGCAGAATGGAACAAAAGAGCTGTAGGCCTACGTGAAAATGTGTTGCTCCACTGAGACTGAAAATCAATGTAGACGCAGCCGACACCAGCGTCAGATACAAATCTTGACTTTCTGCAGGTTGCTCATCATTCACACGTCATTGAAGACACACGCCTACCAACTACGTTTGGCAACACATGCTTGCAAGGTGCAGCCAAAAGACAATTGATTTTTGTGAAAAGCAAGATTTTCATTGTAATACAATGAAAATCTCGCTTTTCACAAAACCGGATTCACGGTCTTCAATGAAAGTCTCATTTTCACAAAATAGACAATGTCGTTTGCCTTCAGACGGCAGACTTTATATGAATTTTGTTTGCCTGGTTTCGCATATATACTATGCGTGTTGGGTTGTGATTATGACCTACACAAACTTGATTTGATTTCATATTTGTGCGTGTGCTGGTTTGTCATTTAGACCTTACTGTCTAGACCCTGCGGCCGTAAGGTCTAAATCACAAACCAGCACATGCACAAAATATGAAATCAAGTTTGAGTTCCTGTCTTCTCAACAGAAGTGCGCAACTTCAAAATAGCCACTTCACCCGGAACAACGCACAACTTGAGGTGCAGCTGACGCCGATCTCGGTTAGCAAGAGACAGATTTTCATGAGCCCCTGCTACTGCAAGGGGTCGTGAACATCTATGTTGCTTGCAGATGATTTTCTTACTCTGTGTACAAATATCCCTGTGTTGAGTGTATGACACTACAGACAACAATTGTCCGTAACTGTGAATGTCAGCGCAGTCAGTGTAGTGATTTCAATTCTGTTGCTCAGAACTGAGGCTAGCACTTAGAGTACGGTCAATGTGCCATTTCCCTGGTGTTGATATAACTGACAGTTACAAAAATAAACTGCATATATATGTAAACTGCTGTAATCAGAAATCGCACATCCCGGCGAAAAACAATATCTCCTTGTCCGCACCACTGAATGATTCACGCAACCTCGCGGCGACCTCGCGATGGATCTATGCCTCTTGAATGTGATATCCGTAATCCTTTGACTGGCGTGAAAAACTGAACACAAACCAGATGTAAGAGATATAGATCCTCATGAGCCCCCGCAGTTGCGAAGGCTCATGAAGATCTATGCACCTTGCTGAAAATACTCTTTATCCATTTTCTTGTGAAGACTGATATTCATACAACAGTGATTAAATAACACAATCTGCGTCGACAGGCGGGGAAGGGGCAAACGACAACATCCGTTCACTCTTAAACTCCAATAACTAAAAGTCAGTCATTTAGTTATGGCAGTGTAAGAGTTAATTACCGCATCCTAAGCGACTCTCTCTCTCACTGCGCAGATACCCATCAGAAAGCTATGTAACACGAAGAGACGATGTACAATTTTCTTTGGTTTAGAACTGGACGACACAACGAAAACGGTCAACGTGCTATTTCTCCTTGAGAACTGGGGGTAACACGGACGGTCAGTGCCGTGCCGTTTTCCGTCGTTCAGAGAAGCTGAGAAGCCAGAAACGTGCACTTTGACTGAGTTGACACTGAACAATAAGCAGTAATCATACAGGTTTCGCACATTCAGTGCAAATGAACGTGGCTAGTCTACTTATTCTGTCCGTATCAGCGATGTCTGACAGGCTCCACCGAAGACTGTGATCTAACTGATCGTATTGTTCGACTTGAACTTTGCACGTGTTTACTGGCAGGGTCGTCATCCTTGCGCAGGGCAGGTTACGGGGGCAGGTTACTGCGGCGGACGTCATTGTGTTTGCAAAAGGCGGTAATGCTAATGATTGATCGCTAAAATATCACAGCTCCAAGCTCTCGACTAATTTTGTTCCGTCGGAAGTGTCAGCTACATAACTGATTATAAAGCCTTGTCACAGGCTAAAACCCCCTATAACTATCGCCGACTGAGGAGCGGGAACAATAGTAAGTAAGGACGACTTTACCAGAAAAGGGATGTCATGTGAATCTAAGCCATTGATGAACGGGTTGACTATGACACATAAAGTACGTGCCTCGTCCAAAATCTGCTCTTGGAGTATTAGGTCACATTTCGCATTTGTGGTCTTCAAATTAACTCATTGTGTCCGAGGTACGAAATACCCACATTTTAAAGTTATCCTCTGGGGACTGCATTATAAGCGCCAAGCTATTCTGCCACCGCCCTTGTCGAGCCATAGCTTGCTGTTGCCTGTCGCGGGCAGAATGAGTTCAGGAAAGCTACACTGTCATCATCTTTTTATGTGTGCAGGTCTGTAGTTGTTGATCTTACCGCATCAGGCCGTAATGTCCAGACTCACGGACCAGCACGCGCTTGCGTGTCCGTACGTTTAAAGAGGTAGTTCCTTCGTTCACATTCAGCCCGTTTACAAAAGCAAAGTTTTATATTGCGGCGTGCATGTTCACTTTCTGCTATGTTCGAGATATTGCATGATTTAAAACGACCTGATCCAGGTAATACAGCTTTCGGGATATGTCTTGCACACATGTTTTAGTATGTCTGACAATAATGCTCGACTTAAAGCGCTCACTTAAATCACGAAGTTTAAATGTCGTAACATAATTTTTATGCTCCTCGTCTAAATTGTATTTGTCATTGTGCCCGAGGTACGAAATACCCACATTTTGACGTTATCCTCTTCGTCTAAATTGTATTTAAAGTCATTGTGCCCGAGGTACGAAGTACCCACATTTTGGAGTTATCCTCTGAGGACTGCATTACAGTTCAGGAGACAGATCGACCATGATAGTTCAACGGTGGTGGCAGAATAGCTTGGCGCCTATATGAAGCAAGCCATTATGCAAACCAACTTTGAACTATCATGGTAGAGCCATATATTACTGTGGTGTGTCGCGGGCAGAATGAGTTGAGAGAGTTCCGCCGATGAGCTAGGACAGTAGAAAACCTCTGTTTTGTGTCCTTAGTCACATCGATTGTGAAAGAAGTGTTTTAAAAATAAAAAAAAAAATAAAAAAAATAAAAAACTCATTTGAGACTTCAGGCAATCTTTTGTTTCGGTGAATTTTAGCAATCATAGATTGCCGTGGATTGAACAGATCGCTTTCATGAAACATACAGACCACTGCCATGTCAGTAATTAAACTCGTGTAATTATTTTTTTATTAAAATAGAATTTAGCACAGCCCTTACATTACAACCAGCATATTGTTTGCGAGATACTGAACTATTTAGTTTAACCCGTTCAGTGCCGGTTGACGCAGACTGTGTTTCAGCAGCCTTCGTTAATTCAGCCGACGAAAATACCCTAAGATGTCCCAGGAACGGGGATTCAAAGTGGTGTCAGCGAGATGCATAGATCCTCATACAATACAATACAAAAATACTTTATTATCCCCGAGGGGAAATTTTGGAGCAGCGGTATAACATACACAATAGAAATAAGAATAAAAATAATAACAGTTACATGTTCACGTCATCCGCAACACCCTCCCCCCCCCCCCCCCCCTCCCCCCCCCCCCCAAAAAAAAAAAAAAAAAAAAAAAAAAAAAAAAAAAAAAAAAAACTCCCGCATACATACACACAAACAACCTAAACTCACTAGAATACATAATAAACAATAGGCCAAGACTAAACTAAAATCAGCCCCCGCAACCTATACTTCTTGCAGTTGGGTTTTGTCCAGCTTTCCTCGGACGGATTAATCAGTGGGGTGTCGTTTGTGCTCTGAACAAAACTTCAGACTATCACTTTGATACTTCAGTGCAGCTTAAAAGCATCTTTTAAACTGAAGTATGAAGATACACATTTAACCCTTTTAGCGCCATGGGCGCATTTTCCGAATTTCGGGCGTGTTACTTAACGACTGTGTACCGCCTGCAGGAGGTGGATTGACGGCGCCAAGCTAATCTGGCACTACCCTTGAATTATCATGGTCAATCAATCTCCTGCTGTGGGGTGTTGGCGCTGAAAGGGTTAACTGTTAGAATCGTTGTGCCTATCAGTTCACAGCCACCTGCACGGCCTCGATACATATTTTTCAGTAAGCAAAAAGTCTTCCGGCGCGGGCCCGGCAACAGCGGTCGACGTCGGCCCGATGACCTTTTGCGTGGTGGCTCAGTCGTGTTGACTTGCGACCTGTTTGCGTTGCTGTACAGGGACTGTTTTAGCGCATAAATAAGCTTCCAACAAACTCATTTAAATCGGCGTGACTAAACTAGAATGACTGGCTGGGGCCGGCGCGACTCTTCCACTGAGACTTCAGGCGTGTGGCATTTATCAAAATTCTGTAACCACGTCACTGCCGAGAAAGAGTGAACGCAATTCAACTGCGGCAAGAGACATAGATCCTCATACCCACCCCCACACACACGGACACACGACTGCGGGAGCTCATGAGGATCTACGTCTCTTGCTGAGTTCAATTCGTAACCATGTTACGTGGACGGGTAATTGTGTCTGTTTGGTCGGTGAATGAAAAAAAGATTTCAGAAACAAAATATGCCTCCAGTGGCAGGGAAGGAGTAAAAGCGATAAAAAACGTGGTAGATGCAGGTGTTGGTTTGTGATATTTGACCTTAAGGCTCTAAGCCGTAAGGTCTATAATCACAAACCAGCATGCATACAATGCCCCTCACCCCCAAATAAATGAATAAAAAAATTTAAAAATGTCTAAAACCCCACCCCATCTCGAACATGCCATTATTAATCCACTTTTGTCGTTGTCAATAGCTGCCCCTTCCTGAAAAACTCACCAGCCGCACAGGCGTTTGTTTGTCTGTATATGTTGTAACGCACGCAGACTTGCCCACAGTCGTACGCACAGACTCTCACGCAACAGACGCATACACCGCCACTGACTCAGACGGGCGCATTCATGCGGTAAAACACAACACACGGGCTCCCTTTCTAAAGTAACCTTTATACCCTATAAATGAAAAAAGAGCGACTTAAACGACTATCAACTATGTACACTGTTCTATTATCACACACACACGTATCACAATATCTTTGCCAGGCTAGGTCTTAGTCTCACATTGCCTCCAACCTGTTTGATGTTGTTGCCTGGTTACGTTGGTCCTTCTCACGTCTAGGCGTGAAAGTCCTTCGTCGTACGCTTATTGCCGTCCTGCCTCTTTGGGCACGGACGTCCTCGTTCTCGTACGGTACTCAGTTCTCGTTTTGACTTGGGTGTCTTGGTCCCCAGTCAGACTCACTCTCAGAAGAGATGGAGGGATGACCTCACGTAGGTTCCACCTGTGACTCGACGTCTCGGCGTCCGTCTTTTCCACTCTTGTTACAAGAACTCTGAATAGACAACAAAAGTCCCAACGTAACACTTGCTAAACACACAACATATTGGATCAATGAGAAACATCACGTAACCTGGCTGATACAAATAACTCACACGTTCATTCACACACACACACGTGCTTCATAAACTATTTTCGTATCACCCCCATATCTGTCACTATCTTGAAACAGACTATAGCCTAACTGACACTTTTGCTATACCTTACTCTATACCCTGGAAAAGACTATGCTTACCCAACCACGTACTATCTTCATAGCGGCTTAGACATACACACTTCATATTCCTTTAGTCATCTAACTCGGTAAACAACTGTACACAAAAACACCGGTTACTTCACCGAATTCTAAACATACTATAACTAAACCAAACCGGAACACCGCTATCCAACCACATTAATCTTACCACGCATACTGTCTTTAACTAAACAACTATCAATACTACATTTATAGAAACATACCTGAAATCCAGGCTTCAGAGTCTTGGAATGCGGGCTAGGTAACTCAAACACAACCGTTCCATACGACAAAACAGCCCGCACTACCGATCTAGACCTCTGACAGTCACAGCTTCCGCCTAGAACTCACTAAACAGAACTCACTAAAAATCCCGTGCTAACCATGTCTTACAGATTTCCCGTGGAGCCTAATGCCACCACAAACAAACCGTTAACAAAACCCGTACCGTACGAACCCTACTGTGTGAGCACTATGCACAAGCATAGAGCTTCATCACATATGTAAACCCTTCAACCGATGTAAAACAAATCACTCATTGATGAAACACGATGTTTTTAGTATGCGTGTGTTTTGGTGCGTATTAAGTATCACTGGCAGATTATGTTCATCTGGATCAATGTGCATTAAGTATGACTGGCATGTTGTGTTTATCTCACGTATATTGACATAAGTTTATTACTATATAAGTATAAAACACATGTGCAGCCTATAAAGTAACGTGTTGTAACTTCAGTCGACGCGTAACGTTCGATCGCCCGATTACTCGAATGCACCGTAGTGAAGTATAAGAAAAGCACATAGATTTCAAAGAACACAAATCTGGCCGGCCGTGCGTTTCTCTTGTCAATAGGTCTGCCTGTACGCTCTCGACACCCTGTCTTAAAACAGACACTTGGAAGGTACCTGTTCGAACGAGTGTCGTCCGCGACATAACGCGTCGACTTTTGCCATAGACCTTCCACACTTATAGTCACAGACTTAGGGATAAGCGAAATACAACCGAAACCTACTCACTAATTCAATAATTATATACTATACGTTCGTAAGTCTATTAGTATAAGTAGACTTATTGACAAAAGAAACGCACGAGCCAGATACACAAAAATCTTTTAAACTGTTAGTCTTATGACGTATTGGCATTCGGTCGTCATGTAACAGGGGCGGATCTGTTACCTCGAGGTGGAGGTGGGGGGGGGGAGGTCCAATTTTTTGTTTGGGACCTTCAACCCTACACAAAAGGCCTCCCCGACGCTAGACCTTCTTCCAGTGGCCGAAGAATATAGCATTTTAAAGAATTTTGGGTCGGGGTGGAGTGGGACCCCTGAAATCCCCCCCCCCTCCAGATCCGCCCCTGTGTAAGGTTCTAAGCATGCAATTTTGAAGAAAAAAAACTTTTGCATACTTATTATAATAGACATGACTTATCATATTACATGGTTTATGTCCGTTCTTAATTCTATTTTTGTCAGAGCTTACGCATAATTTTACATACTTCTTTCATTTTGCTCGGGGATGTTCTCTTTGTCTCGGCATTCAAGGTATAAATATGTTCCTCAATAAACACATTACACCATGCAGATTAAATCACTTTGATTTGAAAACAGTTTCAGTCAGCATACAGTTAGTGGAAAAGTCAGTTCTAAAAGGGTTAACTCATACATTGCTAGTATCCAAGGCCACATGCAATGGATCGTTGCGTAATCGACCACTTATTAACCCTTATCATTCGGAATACACCAGTGTGTGAAATAAGTTTGACTAAAATAGTTCAAGGGTAGTGCCAGAATAGCTTGGCGCCTCAGGCGCCAAGCTATTCTGACACTACCCTTGAACTAAAGCCATTGGTCTATATCCTTATCTGTAAGTACTATAATGTAGCTTGCAAATGGCAGTGCACAAATTTGAAGCTTTTAACCTCAGTATGATATGGGTTAACATGGGTAGTAGCAACTATACTACCCGTGCTAAGAGGTGATCGATAACACAGCGATCACCCCAATGCCTGTGTTCAAGGCAGTTCATGTCACAGCAACCTTGAACTGAAACCCCGAGGAAGGTTCGCGATAACTCACTGACACAAAGATTAGTAATTATTGTCCACCACGCGCAGTTAGGGGACTCGGTCTATCACTTTGTCGTATACATTATGATATCACTGACAACTAAGTTTGATACGCATCATCGACCCCCAATGCGCAAAAGGCCATCGGGTCGACGTCGGCCGCCGTTGACCCACCAGTGCGCGGGCCAACATCGGCAGGCGTCGGCCCGATGGCCTTTTGCGCATTGGGTCCCCTGAAGCGGAGTTAGTCATGAGTGGGTCCTCGCAAGCTGCGGTCGAGAAATAATGAAAAAAGAACTGTCATTCATTAAAAAATTATTTTAATAAGGTGTTCGCGATCAATAAAGTTCTTTCTTTTAACTTGAGTATTCTTTTTCTCGTGGCTTTTCGATGGGCCAAGTCTACAGTAAACGTGCGCAAGTTTGAAATCATCCGTATTCCGACGTTTCAGTCCAGAATCACAATTTCTGACTTTGAAGCTGGCGTCAACAACAACAAGAAGATGGGATGAACCATAACCTACAAAGTCCCTTCTATATGAGAGCTGTCTTCGCTTTTGTCTTTGACCTGATTCTGATGTTGAAATAATTATCTCCTTTTGAAAAAGCCTCGCAGATGTGCCAATGCGTCATAGTGAACTCTATAAAGGGCGCGCGCTGTGCATACGCGTCATTGGTTTGTCAAACGTCATTTGTCCTGACGTATCTTTTTCTTTTTACGTAATTTTATATTTAACGAGATATGAGTTTCGCTTTCGCTTCAAGACTTGCGAAAATAGTGACAAAACTAGAATTTCACGGTACAATGTCAGTCTTGCTATAATTTGTGTGAAATCAGGTTGACTGTACCTAGCTACATGCTATAAACGTGCATGCCAGGCTCTTCTGAAAGCGCGTCGATGTGTGTGTATGCGTGTGCGTGCGTGCAAACGCGCGCTCCAAACATCCTCAAGAGGCATAGATGTTCATGCGCCTCCGGGAACATGAGGATCTATGCCTCTTAGAGTTGCGCGCATGTGTGAGAGAATGCGAGAGAGAGAATGCGAGAGAGAGAGAGAGAGAGAGAGAGAGAGAGAGAGAGAGAGAGAGAGAGAGAGAGAGAGAGAGAGAGAGAGAGAGAGAGAGATGATGATGATGAATCTTTATTTATTCAGGATAAAGCTATTAGGCAACTCACTGCCTGTCTTACAAGCTGTCCTGTAAACAAACAACATAACAGGAAAATAAACATAGCATGCAAATAAGAACAATAATAATAAGAAGAAGAAGAAAAACTACGGGAAAAAAACAAACACAATAGGTGAATCAATGAAAGGGAAAAAAAAAGAAAAATTCGTATTGGAGAAGTAGTAACTGCCACCAACACAAAAGTAAGAGAAATAAATGAGTGCATAGCATTAATATTATACTCAGCTAAGACAGTGTCAAAGAATCAGCAGCATCAAGAGCATATAGCGACACCGACAAGACCAAGGATTATCAGTTTACAAATGTAAGGAGAAAGGGAAAATACTTGACTTTCACGTGTTATCAACAACAATACTCTGATATGGCAAACTGTGAAGTCAGGCTGAATGGAAGTGCGTTCGCAAAGCTCGTTTAAAATGGGTTTTACCTGAACATGATTTAATGTTCAATGGCAATGAGTTCCAGACAAAACTGCCCGAAAATAGAAGGCTTGACTTGTAGAGATCTATCCTGGGTCGGGGTAAATGAAGCAAGCCATGTCTCGTGTGTAGCTGATGCCTAGGGCTGAAGTTAAATAGCGCGCACAGATACTCGGGGACTTGATAATGAAATATTTTGTGCATGAGGACGCATTTGTTAAATTTGAGTTGTTCCTTCAGTGGAAGCAGGCCAAGAGATTTTATCTTTTGGTCTGTGGAAGTAGGGTGTGGAATAATTATTTTAACTGAACGACGATATAGCGAGTTGACTTTTTTAATATGACGTTCGCTGCATTCGTCCCACAAAGAGGACGCATAGTCACAGTGGCTCTTAATGTGTGCGTGAAAAAACAATGTACAGCACTTTGTACTAAGAATATGTCTAAGTTTAGAGAGCAGAAATACATTTCTGGACAAGGTTTTGCACAAACTGTCAATATGCGACGACCAATTGAGCTGGTCGTCAAGTACAACTCCCAGTAGGCGGTGCTTGGATACCTGTTGGATAGGTTTATCACCAAGTGAAAGTATCAAAGGGGCAGGACGTAGCTGATGCTTTTGGCGGGTTGTTATCAACATGCTTTTGGTTTTAGAAGTACTGAGGAGCATGCGATTATGCGTACACCAATCTAACACTTCATCAAGACTTTGCTGGAGGATACAATTTAGCGTCATGAGACGATCGTCTGATGTATGCAGCGTGGAATCGTCAGCAAAGAGTTCGCATTTTACCGTAGGATTTGAGATGGAAAGAGGCAGGTCATTGATGAATAAAGAAAATAAAACAGGCCCTAGGATAGATCCTTGGGGAACACCGTGCCTCACTATACCTTCTTTCGAATACCTTCCGTTCGAGTACACCTTCTGTCGGCGGCAACTTAGGTAGGATGAGAAAAACGCAATTGAGTTCAAATCAAACTTATACACTGAAAGTTTCTTTAAAAGAATGTTGTGATCGACTAAATCAAATGCTTTGGTTAGGTCCAGAAAAACTGCACCATTTAATTTGGAATTATTGATTGATGAGAGCCAAGAGTCAACGATGTGAACGAGTGCAGTATGGCACGAGTGTTTAGGTCGAAAACCGGACTGAAGAGATAGGAGTAGGCGTTGATTCTCCAAGAATTGGAGTAGGTGCTTGTGAATGTGTCTTTCAATTGGCTTCGATAATATTGATAACACTGAAATAGGACGGAAATCGTTTGGACTTTTGGGATCTTTACATTTGGGAATGGGGACAACTTTAGCATCTTTCATGGCATCTGGAAAAATACCTTGGGTGATAGAAAAGAGAGAGAGAGAGAGAGAGAGAGAGAGAGAGAGAGAGAGAGAGAGAGAGAGGATGATGATGATGATGAAACTTTATTTATCAACGGTAAAAAGTTTTGACAGAAACAAATCGTCATTTTACAAACTTGCCGTTGCTAACATCTACAAGATAAAATAGATTAAAAGATAATAATAATAATAAAGAATTATATTTACACATATTATTTCATGCAACAATAAAATTTTAAAAAAATGACACAAAATAATAACACTTAACATTCATCTTATACCACACACACACACACACACACACACACACACACACACACACACACACACACACACACACACACACACACACACCAACAATATAGATAAATGCATAATTATATTACATAAAAACATTAACCATAAGGGTTTGTTTAAATGCCCAGTGTTGTTATGTTTGGCTCATCAGGTAATCGAAAAGTTTTGTTTTAAAGATTCCAAGTGAGGCTATAGTCTTCAAATGTGCAGGAATAGTGTTCCATACAAACGGTTCAGAAAAGGATAAACTAGTTTTAAAGAGGTCAATTCTAGGCAGAGGTAGGGGTAAAGTATTGTTCCTTGAGGACCGTTCGCGTTCTTGCTGTGGCACAAATTTGGTGGTTAGATACTGCGGTGTCATGTTATTTAATATCTTGTGCATGAGGATGCATTTGTTGAAACTAAGTTGTTGACGTAGGCCGAGAATGTTTAGATGTCTAAATTTGTCTGTGGTAGGAATGGGCCGCGTATCTATCATTTTGACAGCTCTTTTATATATAGAGTTTAACCTGTTCATGTGAACATCACTACAACCGTCCCACACTGTGGAGACATAATCAACGTGAGACTTGATATGGGCATGAAAAAACAGTTTACGAGTATGTGTATCCGTTACTTGTCTAAGCTGGGACAACAGGAAAGTGTTTTTAGCAATGGTTTTACAGACTGTATTTATATGCGTCTCCCAACATAATTGTTCGTCAACGTGTATTCCCAAGAATTTACGCTCTGTGACTTGTTCTATCGGTTTAGCGTTCAGTTGTAAATGTAACGGCTGTGGTCGGCGTTGGTGTTTTTGTCGTGTAGTGATTAAAATACTCTTTGTTTTTCCTGGATGAAGAACCATATGATTCTCTCTACACCAGTCGGAAACCTCGCTGAGACTACTTTGTAAGCTAATGGTAATGTCAGCTGTTTTTTTACCTGAAACATGGAGGCTCGTATCGTCCGCAAACAGGTTGCAATTAACATCAGTGTTAGTAATATGCAAAGGCAAATCATTAATGAATATTATAAATAGAAGAGGTCCCAAGATCGACCCCTGGGGGACACCGTAGTTAACTTGTCCTTGTTTAGAGTATTTTCCATGAGTATATACCTTTTGTTTTCTGTCTTTTAGGTATGATCTAAAAAATGCTATGGCAGTTTCACTTATATGGTATGCTGCTAGCTTCTTTAAGAGAATGTCATGGTCGACAAGATCAAATGCTTTTTGTAGGTCTAAGAAAACAGCTCCAGACATCAGGTTTTTATTTATTGATTCCAGCCAGCTGTCTACAATGTGTGCCAGTGCTGACTGACATGAGTGTTTCGGTCTAAAGCCGGACTGATGAATATTTATGAAATTACCCTTTTCTAGAAAATCGAGGAGGTGTTTTTGTATGTGTTTTTCAAGGGGCTTTGACAGGGCCGACAAAAGTGAGATAGGACGGTAGTTATTGACATCTTCAAGATCTTTTGATTTAGGGATTGGAATTACCTTGGCCTCTTTGAAAATAGTTGGAAACGTGCTGTGTTTTATACAGAGGTTAAAGATATAAGTGAGTGCCTCTACCGTATATGGTAGTGACATTTTCAGAATTTTGTTGTCTATACCATCCATCCCGGTGGACTTTTTGTTCGGCATGCTAGAGATGAATTTGCCGACTTCAGCGACGGTAATATCAGGAATGATGAATGTCTGCAGCATATTTTAGGCCTCACAGTATTTTTCCAGTACACTAGGAACTTGGTACTCTGTGTTACTACTTGCAGCTGACTGAGCAAGTGTTTCAGCTGTCGATAGGAAGTGCTTATTTAATATATCAGCTGACAAATGGGATGGTATTTCAGGGGCTGATTTACCCTTTGTTATAACGTTCAGGGCTTTCCACACCGATGCTGTATCTTTTTTGTCCCTAATCATTTCTTGGAAGAACAGTTTTTTTGACTCTCTCACTAAGTATTTAACACGATTTCGTTGTTTCTTATATTCATCAAACTGTTTTTCTTTCTTAAGTTTGTCTCTAAATGACATGGCCTGTTTGACATCTACTGTTAACCAGGGTGGCAGGGTAGAGTGCTTAACTCGTTTTTCTCGTATGGGCGCATGCTTATTTAGGACTCCAAGGAATAGATCCATCCAGTACGACAGGGCACTGTCAGGAGAAGTGTGGTTATACACGTCCCTGAAAGGAGTATTGCGCAGATCCCGCAGAAAGTCGCCGTTATTAAATGTTTTGAAAGAACGATATTTAATTGTTTTATGTCTCCTTTTGTTCTCTTTGTCTAGTTTCATGGAGACTGTGCAACATACTGGGTTATGGTCACTGACAGCTAAGGAGGGAACATGTACATTTGATATTTTATCATCATTTGTCACATAAATATGATCAATCAGGGTTGAAGATGTACATGTGGTTCTAGTGGGGGTTTTAATTAACTGTTCTAAACCAAATAGTGCTGTTGTTGACGCCCATGCAGCATTGGACCCTTTAGATTTAGAAAGATCAATATTAAAATCGCCCAAAAGAACAACGTCAGCTTTATTTTGATTTACGCTATCCATCATTGCTACGAAGTCATCATACCAGTCCCAGCTGGCTGCGGGATTTCTATAAATAAAGCCAATGAGGACGGGGGGTGATTTAGATGTCTTCACTTCTACCCACAAGCTTTCCACTTGAGCTGACTCTAAGTCTTGTCGCCGTTTGACGTTACCAAGTATTGAATTATGTATATATACAGCTAGTCCAGTGTGTTGTGGGATTGAGGCATCTCTGCGGAGTACTGAGAAATTTGGGACAGAAATGGAGTTATCCCTTATTGAACTTTTAAGCCTCGACTCGGACACACCAAAAATATGAAAATGTAAGGGCGTGTTTAGGAACACGGATAAATCGGGCACCTTGTTAACTAGATGGTATATGTTAAGATGGCCAATTCTCAGTTCGTCTGTTCGTTTCGGAACAGTATTTAGATTACGATTTTGCATGTCGATAAAAACACAAATGTAGCGAAAAATATAATACAAAATTAATATGGTCACAAAAAATAATCCAACAAAATAAAAAATAAAAATCAACTAATATCAATATCTATAGAATGCTTTAAATAAGCTCAATAAAAAAATACACGGCAAAGAAACACAATGTTTATCACGCGCTTAGTCTAAGTTCAGCAGAATGTTTACGGTTTTCTTGCTTGGTTATGTCAACAAAAAATAACAAAGTCAGCAACTATAAAAGAGAACAAATAAAAAATGACTTGTCAAGGAACTATGCACGTTCACCTGCGACAAAGTTCATAATACACAAAGCTAATTTGACGACTTAAAAATAAGAAGAAAGAAAAACAAACAAATTTAAAGTCTAAGAAAATGGTACAACTATAATATTTTTAAAAATCGCTAAGTGAAAAAAGTATATTTAAATCGGGAAATGGTAATAGCAGATCGGAAATTACTGTCAATAATTGGTCCACAAAACGCGCACAGTGGGACTTTATCAAAGAATGTCGAAATGGCTATCACGCGTGTCCTAATTTCCGGCGCGTGGCCTGAACTTTTGAAGAAGCGAAAACAAGGCGGCACAGTCACTCTCACTAAGCTGCGGCACTCCAGGGGGTGGGGGCGGCGGGGGATAGGGGAAAGTTGGGGGTTTGGGGTACGGGTAGGGGTACACAGGTCGACCGCCTGCCATGTAGAAAGGGGCGCCCATGAGTGTTGTGCGATCATAGCCGGGCTGCTGTGGCTTGTGTTCTGGAGCAGCCCCGGCCTTTGATCCACCGCCATAAGCAAACGGCGCTGGTGTACGGTCAGCATGGTTCGGATCGTGCTGACTAGAGTCTTTTGCAAAAGCCTGCTCTTGGTGGAATCTGGGCGCCATTCTGAAGACTTTTGTCACAGCCTGCTCCTCGCGGAATCGGGGCGCCAAGCTTGAACTGGCTGCGTGCTGAGGGCGCTGACTGTGTTGAGGCCCTTGGTCTCGAGGGCCGGGATGCCCGTTTTTACCGCCATGCCCGGGTACATTTAGCTGTCCGTGGCGGTGTGGGTTTTGGTGTCTAGCCTCCGTGGGGCGGGTTACGATGTTGGAGGTACGGCCAGAGTACGCCCGCTTGATGTTTACAGCGAGAGCACTGGTGCCCCGCTTGTTCGGATGGATGGCGTCTCTAAACCACCCGCTCTTTACCTCGCCGGTCCTTGTGTAGAACACTTGGTCGTTGTCAATAAAGTTTACCTTCAGCGAGTGGCACACCTCCCTGAGACAAAGGAGGTTGGTGTCTGTGACGCATGGATCAGGCTGCTGACGTTCGTTGATCGTGGGCAGGATGGATGAGATGAAGATTTCTGCCTTGGGGAAGACTCGTCTGGCAGCAGAAATCACATCCTTCCAGCCCTTCTTGCCGATGACGAACCCACGCTTACAGTCATTGATGCCGACATGCATGACGACTGTGGTGATTGCATTCGTGGGGTCGGCATCGTGAAGGTGCTGGAGGATGCCGGCTCTGTCGAGGCCTGACACTGACACGACCTGCGCTTTGTCTGTGCCAGTGACAGACATCAGGTCTCCATGAAGGCCGCGTAGTATCGAATCGCCGAGTAGTAGCGTCTGGGTGCCGGGCTTTGGGTTTTGGAGTGCAGAAAGGTCGGTGGCTTTGTCGGTATCTGAAGATGGTCGGTTTGGTGCCGGCTCTTTGCGCTCGGGGGTTAGCGGAGATGCACGCGGGGGCTCAGAAGTTGTCGTTGAGGTTGGCGACTTTTCCAGCGCTTGCTTGGGCCGAGTGTTGGACGGGGGTGACGGGTTCTTCTTGCCGCTTTTCCTGTCGCTTTTCTGGCCATCCTTCTCCCCCTCCAGCTGGGTGATCCGTTTACGCAGGTGTCTAATCTCCGTGTGCAGCGAATCCACCTCGATGTTGTACGAGTGGCGGATCTCCCCAACGGCGGATCGGAGAGCCGATATCTCCGCCATCAGGCGCTCAACAGCCAGGGGGTCAGGGTTGAGTACTACCGGGCAGACTGTCTGGCATGCAGACTCAGTGGACACTGCAGCAACAGGAGCAGATGGATGAGTGCCAGCCCCGCCGGCGTCTGTTGTACTGGCAGCGGGAACACTGCTGTCATGGTCGCTGGTGGCGATGCTGGTACCAGTGCTGCCGGTGTTAAACGTATTGGCAGCACCAGCACTGTTGACGCTGTTGCTGATGGTGACGTTGGTGCTAGTGCTGCCCACGTCAAAGGCATCGGCAGCACAAGCACTGTTGACGCTGTCGCTGATGGTGGTGCCAGTGCTGCCGATGTCAGACATATTGGCAGCACTAGCACTGTTGACGCTGTCGCTGATGGTGGTGCCAGTGCTGCCGACGTCAGACGTATTGGCAGCACGAGCACTGTTGACGCTGTCGCTGATGGTGGTGCCAGTGCTGCCGACGTCAGACGTATTGGCAGCACTAGCACTGTTGTCGCGGTCGCTGATGGTGGTGCCAGTGCTGCCGATGTCAGACGCATTGGCAGCACCAGTACTGTTGACGCTGTCGCTGATGGTGGTGCCAGTGCTGCCGATGTCAGACGTATTGACAGCACCAGCACTGTTGACGCTGTCGCGGATGGTGGTGCCAGTGTTGCCGATGTCAGACGTATCGGCAGCACCAGCACTGTTGACGCTGTCGCTGATGGTGGTGCCAGTGCTGCCGATGTCAGACGTATTGGCAGCACAAGCACTGTTGACGCTGTCGCTGATGGTGGTGCCAGTGCTGCCGAAGTCAGACGTATTGGCAGCACAAGCACTGTTGACGCTGTCGCTGATGGTGGTGCCAGTGCTGCCGATGTCAGACGTATTGGCAGCAATAGTACTGTTGACGCTGTCGCTGATGGTGGTGCCAGTGCTGCCGATCTCAGACGTATTGGCAGCACTGTTGACGCTGTCGCTGATGGTGGTGCCAGTGCTGCCGATGTCAGACGTATTGGCAGCAAAAGCACTGTTGACGCTGTCGCTGATGGTGGTGCCAGTGCTGCCGATGTCAGACGTATCGGCAGCACAAGCACTGTTGACGCTGTCGCTGATGGTGGTGCCAGTGCTGCCGATGTCAGAAGTATCGGCAGCACAAGCACTGTTGACGCTGTCGCTGATGGTGGTGCCAGTGCTGCCGATGTCAGACGTATTGGCAGCACAAGCACTGTTGACGCTGTCGCTGATGGTGGTGCCAGTGCTGCCGATGTCAGACGTATTGGCAGCACCAGCACTGTTGACGCTGTCGCTGATGGTGGTGCCAGTGCTGCCGATGTCAGACGTATTGGCAGCAATAGCACTGTTGACGCTGTCGCTGATGGTGGTGCCACTGCTGCCGATGTCAGACGTATTGGCAGCACCAGCACTGTTGACGCTGTCGCTGATGGTGGTGCCAGTGCTGCCGATGTCAGACATATTGGCAGCAGTAGCACTGTTGTCGCTGTCGCTGATGGTGGTGCCAGTGCTGCCGATGTCAGATGTATTGGCAGCACCAGCACTGTTGACGCTGTCGCTGATGGTGGTACCAGTGCTGCCGATGTCAGACGTATTGGCAGCACCAGCACTGTTGACGCTGTCGCTGATGGTGGTGCCACTGCTGCCGATGTCAGACGTATTAGCAGCACTAACACTGTCGACGTTGTCACTGGTTGTGATGGTGGTGGGATTGTCGGTGATGCCAACGTCAGAAGTACCAGTACTGATGACGCTGTCGCTGGTATTGATGGTGGTGCTACTGTCTCCGACGAGAGTTGTGATGACAGCGCGAGCACAGCTGCCGCTGATGGCGTTGTCCTTGCCGGTGGGGCTGACGGTGTCGTCCATCTCAGTGTTGGTCAAGGAGTCATGGTCCACTGGCAGTGCAGAGTCAACTCTAGACGGCAGCGCCAGCTGACTGTGTCCAGACTGGGCAGCCAAGGCGTTTACGATGTCTCTCAGTGCCGCAAACTCCCTGTCCACCCACTGGCGGCAGGACCGGCCCTGCACCAGGAAACTTGCTGTTGTGTAATACACATGAATGACAAGTAGTTGCCGCCTACCGTCTTTCAGCCGTATAGTTGAATGCACAAGGTCTTTGGGCAGACTACTCAAATCTGGGTCAATTAGGTGTTCATAAATGGTATGGTGTTCTCCATAATCCTCCCAGGTTGTTGTAACACCTTGAGGCCGAAATTCGTCAACGTAGCGTAGATTTAACACCTTTCGCCACACTGGTAGCTTCGTATGGTCCGTATGGTAAGTGATCTGAATGGGGTCCAGAGTACGTCTTATCTCTTCTACGTTTGTCTGTGTGAAGCCTAGCTTGGACCGTGTGGTCGGGCCCATCTTGCCATCACTCTAGCTGACACCACACAAAGACTAATCGCCTACAGACAACGCACAGATTACGAGCACACACCTGGCCTGACAATACACGGTCGGTCACGGGTGGCAAAACCTGGTGTAAGGAGGGGGTCTGAAGATGCAAATTGTATTATCTGAAGGCGCACCGGTGAGGCGCAGTTGAATGTTTACGGATTTTCGTTGGTATAAATGAAAAGATATTCAGTGGTCGACAATGATTTGCACTGGGTTGTCTTCGGCGACCAATTTTGACAAACCCAGGGCTCCACGAGAGTTGAAACTCTTATTTCTCCTATCTCTGCTTTTATGTTTGACAGAAATAGAGGCGGTCGGATGATGAGGTCAGACCCCTGACCCCTGGGCCAGGCATCTGCGCTGGTGTGTTTACACAGTGTTGGGACTATGATGACAGGCGTAGCCAGGTCTGACGCCCCCTGATTACAAAACACTGGAGGCCATATGAGTCACCGCACACGTGTACAAAATTTGAAAATGGAAGACAAGAGAGTTCAGTGGAAATCATATATGGGAAAACACTCATAAGTCATTACTCACGAAAAACTCCATCCTCTCACGTGAAAAATCGCCAGAATGTAGGAGACACAACAGAGAGAGAGAGAGAGAGAGAGAGAGAGAGAGAGAGAGAGAGAGAGAGAGAGAGAGAGAGAGAGAGAGAGAGAGAGAGAGAGAGAGAATCAATGAATCTTTATTTTATAACGGTTTAGGCATTGACATCGTCATCGACACAGCCATTTTACAAACCTGCCGTTGCTAACAACTACAAGACTAACTACTTTTACATATAAGTAAACATAATACTTGCAAACAGATGACAACACTGTTCACATAGACAGACATACTCATAGACTCACAGACACCCCGCCACCCGCCTTCACACATAGACAAAGCTAAGTAGTCCAAATGATAAATGAAAAGGATAACAGACTTAATTGGGAATAAATTGGACCCAGCATAAAAAGAGACATATAATACAATGGTTCAGGCATCCCTACGAGTAATCCACAAAATATTTGCAGACCCTTTTTAAAACAGGCTAGCGAGGAGGTGGATTTTACATGGTCGGGAAGCGCATTCCAGATAAGTGCCCCTGAGAAACTATATAGATCGATCCTTGGTTTTGGGACTATGAAAAGCTTTCTGATGTTTCCAAGCTTGGACTCAGACTTACGGAACAAGGTGGAGATGTACTCAAGTGTTTTGCGTTTCCACACTTTGAACATAAAGATTAATTTGTTATATTTAAAATGACCTTGAAGAGGCAGGAGACCATTTTTTGAGAGCTTTTCTTCAGTGCTTAGGTGTGGATCAGGGCAGATTATTTTGTCCGCTCGTCTGTGTAGGGAATTGAGTCTCTTTAAATGGACCTTACTACATCCATCCCATACCGTTGACGCGTAATCGATATAAGAACGTATGTGAGCGTTATAAAATAGTTTACGGGTATCTGAATCAGTATAATATTTCAGTGCCGATAACATAAAGAGATTTTTGGCTACTATTTTGCATAAGGCGTCTGTATGAGCTTGCCACTTTAGCCGACTGTTGATTGTAATCCCCAGTACTCGATGTTCATTTACCTGTTCTACCTGACTACCTTTAAGTGAAAGGTTAAGTAATAGGGGAGTTATCTGCTGTTGTTGGCGCGTGGCGACTACCATCGATTTCGTTTTGGCTGGATGAACAACCATAGAACTGTTTATACACCAAGCTGATACTTCATGAAGACTTTGTTGTAGGTTGTCGGAAATTACCTGTATATCTTTAAGTATGAACTGAGGTGTCGTCAGCAAAAAGGTCGCATTGTACATCTTGGCAAGTAATATGTAAAGGCAAATCAATGATAAATAAGCAAAACAGTAGGTGGCCCAGTACAGACCCTTGGGGCACACTTAAGCTTACATCTTTGAGAGAGGAGTATGAGCCATGAACAAGAACCTTTTGTTTTCTTTTACTAAGGTAAGATGTGAAAAAAAGCAACTGCGTCTCGACCGTTATTGAGGTATGTGTGAAGCTTAGCAGTCCGAATAGTGTGGTTAATCAGATCAAAAGCATTCTTACAATCCAGATAGTCTACTCCTGTTAACTGTGACTTTTTCATACCCTTGAGCCATGTGTCAACAAGGCGTGCAAGTGCTGTGTGGCATGAATGCTGCGGGCGAAATCCGGATTGGAAAGGGTGGAGGAGCTCACGGTTTTCTAGGTAAGCAAGCAGGTGTTTATGAACGTGCCTTTCCAATGTTTTGGACAAAATAGATAATAAAGAAATGGACCGATAATTATTAGTGTCAGAACGATCTTTTGTTTTTGGAAGTGGAATTACTTTGGCATATTTAAGTTCGTTAGGAAAAGTGTTATGCTGGATACAGAGATTATAAATATAGTTAAGGATTCTACAATGTATGGGAGAGACAGTTTAAGTATGTTCGGGCTGATGTCATCAGGCCCCTAGGACTTTTTATCTGGAAGGTTACTTATGAGTAAACCCACTTCATAAACAGCTAACATAGGGATTTTGAAGGGGGCTGTGCCCATTGTTCTTTGTTGACAAAACTCAGACAGCAGATTTGAACGGTGATAAATGTTATCCTGGCTTGGCGAGATTAGAGATTTGGCAATCGAAAAAAAAATGGTCATTGCATGTATCAGCAGTAGGATTAGTGGGAATGGTAGTTGCGGTACTTGGAGACCCCCTAGTGTGTTTAAAAAACGCCATATAGTAGAGGTATCTTTGCTGTCTTTAACCGTGTCACGAACTAACTTTTTTCTTGCCTCTCTGATCATGTATTTAACGCTGTTACGCTGTTGCTTATATTCAGTGAATGTTTTATTGCTACGTAGATCGTTTCTAAGCCCCATCGCCTGCATGATTTCCGGAGTAAGCCAGGGAGGAAGAGCGTTAGATTTTACCCTCCTCTCGCGTAGAGGAGCATGTTTATTAAGTACGTTTAGGAAAAGAGTACCAAATACCGAGGGCGGTATTAGGATCATAGGACAGGAGCACGTCATTAAAAGGAGTATTTTCTAGATCAAATAGAAATTCGTCTTTCCTGAAGTGTTTGAATGTCCTATACGTTATAGTTGTATGTCCGTTCTTTTTGGGTTTAGGGAGTTTAGAAGATCAGGAGCAAGCCACAGGATAATGATCACTAACACTAAGATTTGAGACATCAACGTCAGAGACGGCTTTTTGGGTTTATTAGTATACATGTGGTCTATAAGCGTGGAAGTAGTTGGAGTAATTGTGGTGGGTGATTTCACTAACTGTACTAAGCCAAACAGAGATGACGTTGAGCCCCAGGCGGGGTGCGGCTTAAGTAAATCTATATTAAAATCGCCCAATAGAAGAATGTCGGCCTTCTTTTTTAAAGCTCTGTCAAGGTTCTGACTAAACTGATCGTACCACTCAAACGTTGAGGCGGGATTTCTATATAAGAACCCAATTAATACCGGTTTTGATTTCGGACACTTAACTTCGACCCATACGCACTCCACCCCCATCGTTTCTAGGTCGAAGCGTCGATGAACTAAATGCTGGATAGAATTATGAATATAGCCAGCGATGCCAGTTTGACCGGGAGACAAGGGGTCTCGTCTAATAACTGAAAAACTATTGGGGATACTGATTGCTGCATCGCTCACACAGGAACTCAGACGCGTCTCACCGAGTCCAAACATGTGGAACGGTTAATATATACAGTTATGTCGGCTAGTTTGTTGTACAGATGGAACACATTGAGGTGCCCTATTCTCATAACTGCACCTTTGATGGAAAATTCGCTTGGACTTATTACAAAATACAGAAAAACAACAAAACAAACAATGAAGAAACAATTGAATACAGAAAAACACTGAAATAAAAAAGTACTATAAAACGGTAAAAGGACACGTAATTGAATAAAGAGAGAGAGAGAGAGAGAGAGAGAGAGAGAGAGAGAGAGAGAGAGAGAGAGAGAGAGAGAGAGAGAGAGAGAGAGATACGTCATATTTAGAGAATGTCTGCATGGTGATGGAGTTGTTTCTTTTACGTCACCGGCACTGTCCGACTTCCTCGAGATAAAGGTTTTTTTTTTCTTTTTACTGTTTTTATTTTTTTTTTAAAAGAATTAATTTTTGTTGAAGTTAAAATGGTGCAAAGCTGGCTAACGAAATCATCCAATGTGTTTATCCAACTAGCTATATGGTCACCTGCATGCTCTTCTGAAAACGCGACCCGGGGGGGGGGGGGTGGGGGTGGGGGTGGTGGTGGTGGGTGGGTGGTTGGTTGGTTTGCTTTGGGTTTTGGGGTTGGTTGGTTGGGCGGGCGGGCGGGCGGGCGCGTAATAAGGTTAAGCACACTTAGAAGTAGGAGTTTTGCAACGACACGGAGTAGTCTTGCGACTACCCTGGTTGTCTCCCTCGATTCGCTATCCCAGATAAGCGGTAGCAAATCGAGGGAGACAACCAGCGTCTCTCAACAAATCACCTCACCTTGCAAGAGTCGGGCACACATCTGTCGTATAAAAGCTTACATTTTAGACTGCGAGTCTGTTTGTGAAAAGCGAGATTTTCATTGTATTACAATAATTTTTTTTAAAAATCGCTTTTCTCAAAAGTGTGCTTACTGTCTGACCTTCCAAGTCCATTTTTTGGTTAAAAAAAGATTTTCATTGTATCACAATTACAATTTCGCTTTTCACAAAAGTGGACTTATTGTTTTTGCCTGCCCAGTTACATTTGTATGAAAAAAAGCGAGATTTTCATTGCCCAACAGTAAAAAATGTCACTTTTAACAAAAATGGATATTGTGTCTTATAGGGCGTAAATTCTCATTGTAAAACGAAAGAACGGAATTCGAAGCCGAAATTCACAAATCTGGCAGATGCATCGCATAACATGCGCGATTAACCCCTTCGCTTATCAAAAATGGGTGAACACCGCCCGACTGCAAGAGGTATAGATCCTCATGAGCTCATGAGTGTGTGTGTGCTGCGACCAATTTGTATCCTGTGCCCCTTGGACTGAATGTGGGTTATGGTCGTTGAGTGAACACAGTCTTAACCCTTATTCGGAATACAGTGTTTGAAATAAGTTTGACAAAAATTGTTCAAGGTTAGTGCCAGAATAGCTTGGTGCCTCTAGGCTATTTTGCACTACCCTTGAACTAAAGCCATCGGTCTATCCTTATCCGTAAGTACTATAATGTAGCTTGCATATGGCAGTGTACAAATTTGAAGCTTTTAGCCTCAGTATATGGGTTAACAATTAATTAGATGCACCTGCACTGGCAGGGTAGAGGTTCCATTATTTGTCAATGTGTCAGGGCTGAATGGCGTGTGACAGCGGCTATTGGTTATTGCTGGTATGACCTTATGGTCTGTCTTACGGAGGATTGGTCTATGATTAATGATCTCCGCATGCAAATCAAAAATCGCATGCTCGGCTAGCCAGCCAGATAGACAAACACTCTCGCGCTCGCCTCTAACCGAAGGTTTGTGCAAATATTGAACTTTCATGGTCATGTTACAACTGAAACTTGCACAGGCTACATTTGCAAAAGATTTAAAGTCTGGCAAGGCAAACTCCAACCAGATGATGGTTCATATTATAATGGAACAATCTGGTAAAGTATTAGTTGACAAAAAGGTGACCGACAAGCGAGTAGAATGAAAAAAATATCTCCACGAGGAAAGAAGCACGCTTTGAAAAGAGCGTTTCTTTCTTCGTTGAGATTTTCTTTCGTTTATGAAAGCCTTGTTTGAGAGAATTGACTATACGAATTTATCAACAAAGAAAGAAAAAAAAAAACGCTGGAAAGGACAAGTACAACAGTTTATAAAATTAGTGTCGTACTTGTCTTTCTAAGCGCGTTTCATTCTTTGTTGGCTTTTCAAAATTCATATTACACCCTTTGCAGTCACATTTTCTTCTGGATTCAAACAAAGTAATAAATCTCGTACTTACATGGTAGCATAGCTAGGGGCTCACTGCCCTGGCTATGAGTATCGAATGCTATCAAGCAGAGTAACTACCACAGAGACTACTGTTTGCACGGATAAAGTCAAACGCCGAAACTCTTCCTCCGTGGTGACTCGTGATTAGCTGACTCTAGTGGCGTGAAGCAGACTCTAATTTATAAATATTACATCGGTAATCAGAATAATTGTCTAAGAGTGGTATGTATGACAGTGGACTTAAACCCGGCGTCGGTCAGGTCTAAACCAGAAGGCTTAGCCTACTGTTATGACAGTCTATGAAAATGTACTGAATGCACATTGTGCGTGTGGGAGTAAAGGAGGTGTGTGTGTGCGGGGAGAGGGGGGGGGGAGATAGGAAGGGAGGGGTGGGGGATTCTCGTAAAATTCAAAAACAGCCAAGCTCCATTTCCTTCTTTAAAAAAAAAAAAAAAAAAAAATACTATGTTCTCCCAACAAATACATAATTTAATATTTTTTTCTCCCCCAAAAATTCTTTTTTTAAAAGAAATCTGCGAAAATGTGTGGGGGTGAGGAAGAGAGACCCACCTCCCCCACCCCCACACCCCCTCCCCCCCCCACCCCCCCCCCCCTACCCACCCCCCCCAACCGTACTTTTTATTTGGGAGAACCAGTCATCGGTTCCTACGCCACTGAAAAGGCTAAAACTTCTGTCCGTTACTACAATGATCCCTGGCCGACGGTTTCAATCCAGTATACTCGGCAGCAACGTTTAATTTCTGCAGCGCCACAGGCGCCCGTCAGCCCCTTCCTTGCGCAGAAAAATTTACCACCATTCAACTACGAGTTGCGGGGGCTCATGAGGTTCTATACCTCTTGCTGAAACTGTTGTAAATATAGATGGACGGAAGCTACCTATAGCAAGTCCAGCCACACTGCGGTAAGAGCATGCAAGACCGAAGCTACCTAGACGATTGGAGATTGCCCCGTCACATGCAAAGCAACCAAATGTTCATGCTCACAATCATATGGACCTGGGAATCTACCTAGCATGCTCACAAACATAGATGGACGGAAGCTACCTAGCGAGTACAGCCATGCACGGCTGTGACGCCCGCCGAGGTAACGGCATGCAAGACCCAGCTACACGAGGTATCAACATGTTCACAAACTAAACAGATAGACCCAGGCATACCTGACAAGTGCGGCCACACTGCTGTGTGACCCTTGCTTAACGGCTGACCGATGACGTTCAAGAGCGTCGTCAGTTAAGATACGATGTTATTCCGTCTGAAAATGTGTTGTAATCCGTAGTGCAGATAGATATGAGTCCACATTAACCCGTTCAGTGCTCATTGACGGAAACTGTTTCTGCGGTATTCGTGAATTCAATTCAAATTCGTCAACATGCCCTAGCTGTCCAAGGAACATTTTTTCCATGCAAAATGGTGTCAGCAAGAGACATAGGTCCGTATGAGCCCCCATACCTCTTGCGGTTGTGCGTGTTCAGATGTTCTCGGCACTGAACGGGTTAACCGGCAATAGAAGGTGCATATTATATATTGTCACGACTAGGGAGGGACAGACGAGATTGAAAGCCAATAGAAGTAGAACCCCCAACTGTCCCGACTAAAGAGAGATAGACGAGAGTGAAGGTTAGGAGTAGAAGAGAAGAAAGAGATAAAGAACCCTAGCGTCTTGCCTCAAGACAGGTTACAGCTCAGCACAAGCAACACAACACATTTACTTTACACGTACACTCACTCTTTATTATTTATTACACTAACTATTCCCCTTTCCTTCCTTCCCACACTTCCCACCGACACTTCCCCTCCCTGCCCCCTCCTCCCCTCCCCCTCCCGGGGAAAAAAAAAGAAAAAAGAAAGAAAAGAAAAACAGGAAAAGTTAAACCAGAATTAATACTACTTCCACAGCATCAGCATTGCATCGCCGTGGAAACAAACACTCCCCCACGCTACACAGCACTGTTGCTCCACAATAACAATAAAAGTCAGGTTACAGTCCTCCGAACTGACGGCTGAAAAAACGTCATTTACAACGTACTGTTCATATACAAGAATCATGGAACTTCACCAAGGCAGAGTGAGTAACGGAAAGCTGAATAAGAATGGGACCACCGTGGTAAGTCGACGAATGCCTGTGGATCCCTCCCGTCCGGCTTCGCGGGTCTTCTGTTTCCCTGGTGCGAGGTCTGGTTGCAATGTCGACACGGCGGCTTCGGCAGTACAGACGACCGCGCCCCTTCCATTCTGACACCCGGTCCAGCGAGGCGTGGTTGGTCCTAATGCCCGTCGGCCCTCCAACCGGTCCCGACCCCAAACGCATATGGTCAAAATGCAAAACAAAAGCAGGAGCCTAAACGGCCTCGTAAGTAACGTAATCCAGTGGGTCGTTAAAACTGCTAACCTCCCATACCCACCCTGCTTGGTTTACAAAAACACTACCACTAACCGTTCAAGCACTTCACCGCCTTCACCCATGTGACACGTGCTTTCCAAACCAAAAATTACACAAAAACCAAAACAATGAAAGTTCTCAAACATTATATAAAAGCCTTCCTAACATTCTCTGCACTTTCACAACCAGCCAATACAACATTTCACTAACCAACACATTCCACTAACCAATGCAACATTTCGCTGAACAGTTAAAAATAACTAATAATGAAATAGAACCAAACCAACAACGTCAAAGCAATACATCCCCTTTACCACCCATCGCGTTCTCCCCTCCTTTCCCCCCCCCCCCCCCCCACGATACTTCTAACCCTAACACATAATAAAAACCACCCATAACAACTGAACATAACAAAACATCCGCACGCGGGTTTTTTTAACGCTCTTACCTCCTCTGCGACCCGTCACAAAACGCCGCCACCCGTAGGCAAAACCCCAGTCTCCGGCCTCCAACGACCCCGGGACTGGATCGGCGCTGTGTCACCGACTACCAACAGTCAGCTAAGCAAGACTACTTGGTCCAACCGAGTACAGCTGCTAACTAAAACTAATATCTTTCCCTAGCTCCCTACAAGCTAAACTCGGCAGTGAACACACCACCGCATTCACTAGAGTGCTCCGCACGTGCAAAACAAGGTACACTAACCCGTCTCTAGCAACTTGTAAACAACTCACCATCCTGCGTGACCGGTGCTACGGTAACCCACAAATAAACGTGAGCTGAGCACAACCTGACAAGATTTTCGGAGTTTGTTTTCAATTTGGCTTGTCAGTTCTGTTGGGATTTTGAAAATATAATGAGTGGTTTCAGTTATGAGAAACTGATCTTTTAAAGCTACAGGTTAAAATATGTCTCTTGTGACACGTGACGACAAATTCTTTCATTTTGCCTAAACTATAGGTTGGATGATACCTATAATTGATTAAAACTATTCCTCTAGGTAGTCATCAATGAAATCAACAAAACAGGAATGACCTAATTATGTGCAAAATGAAGACTTATTTGCGTCAGTCATACGTGACTCTTTTTTCACTCTCACACATGTGCTTTGACAAAAGGTGCGTCGTGATATTCAGATTATGTACACAAACCAAGGGGATTTATTCAGCGCTGGACAGACAAACAGTTAGATCCTCTGCACACGCCTATCAGGCACCCAATCGCCAACCCACAGAAAAATACGCAGGTATAGACCAAGACGATCATCTGCATCCTTAGAGGATGCAGATGATCGTCTTGGTCTATACCTGCGTATTTCTCTGTGGGCTGGCGATTGGGTGCCTGCCTGATAGGCGGGGGCAGGGGATCTAACTGTTTGTCTGTCCAGAGCTGAGTAATTCACCTTGGTTTGTGTACAATTCTGCCAGCGCTAGCCTCACCTATCTGGTTTGTGAGTATTCGGATTATGACTTTGTCTACATTGATAACTCGGTATAAAAGTAAAGATGGAAATATGACAAGATGGGATGAACCATAACCCACAAAGTCCCTTCTATATGAGAGCTGTCTTCGCTTTCAAGGGTCTCTACCTTTTGTCTTTGACTTGATTCTGATGTTGAAATAATTATCTCCTTTTGAAAAAAACTCGCAGATGTGCCAATGCGTCACAGTGAACTCTATAAGGGGCGCGCGCAGTGCATACGCGTCATTGGTTTGTCAAACGTCATTTGTCATGACGTATTTTTTTTCTTTTTACGTAATTTTATATTTAACGTGATATGAGTTTCGCTTTCGCTTCAAGACTTGCGAAAATTTTGACAAAACTAGAATTTCACGGTACAAGACTTATCTTACTATAATTTGTGTGAAAAGCAGGTTGACTTTACCTAGCTACATGTTATACTAAGTACACCTGCATACTCTTCTGAAAGCGCGTCGATGTGTGTGTACTGATGTGTGTGCGTGTGCGTGCGTGCATGCGCGCGCTCCAAACATAAGAGGCATAGATGTTCATATGCCCTCCGGGCACAGGAGGATCTATGCCTATTGGAGTTGCACGCATGAGAGAGAGAGAGAGAGAGAGAGAGAGAGAGAGAGAGAGAGAGAGAGAGAGAGAGAGAGAGAGAGAGAGAGAGAGAGAGAGAGAGAGAGAGAGAGAGAGAGAGAACTGAACTGAATTGAATTGAAACTTTATTTTCTAAGGATGAAGACAGTAGGCACGCAGGCCTTTATACACGTATGTCCTTAATAACATTTTAAATAAATATAACAGCAGAAAAGATAACATGACAAATAAATAAAAAATAAAAAGAAGAGATGATAATAATAAGAGAGAGAGAGAGAGAGAGAGAGAGAGAGAGAGAGAGAGAGAGAGAGAGAGAGAGAGAGAGAGAGAGAGAGAGAGAGAGAGAGAGAGAGAGAGAGAAATAGCAGTGCACGTGCGTCATGTGGTATTCGAGTATGTCAGTGGTTGTTTGTTGCGCAACACGAGTGAGTAACTGTTTCCTCAGTGTAAGTTTCCCAGTGTTCCGGCCTGCACCGCCTGCTGGGTGGTGGTATGTGTAATCGCAAGTATACAGACAGGGTGGGGTGGCGGTGGGTTGACAAATTGCTGATTGTTCACAAGGTTCTAGCCAAAGCCTGAATACAGCGGACGGCATAGAGAGCTCAGCTGACCAACATTGCGCAACCAACATACCATGGAGCATGGATACACCGAGTGGTTTTGGCAAGAGGCATAGATCCTCATGAGCCCCCGCAACTGCGGGGGCTCTTGAGGATCTATACATCTTGCAGTTAGGTGGCGTTCAGTTGATCTCGGCAGTGAAGGGCTTAATGCGCGCGTGACGAGCTCCTTTGTTTTGTGGCCAGCGTTCCCCGTGCATGCGCATGGACTCACGAAAAAAAACCGCTCGTTTTTCTGTCCCTGAGTGCAAATAATGTGATGAGCGCCCCGTAGGCTTTATTGCGGGGCGTAGATCCCATTATCGTAACCGGTGTCCCCGCTACCGACGCAGACTCGCACGATATTGAATAGACGGTTTCCGAATTTTTTTTTTAGTAAGTCAGAATTGCTCCGGTCTTTCGACGAAAACAGTGACTTAAAGGCCCATTACCGCCGAAACTGTTCAAAGATACAACTACACTTCTGTAACAGGTGGTTACGTATGGTTGATTTAGACGGCGCAGGACAATTCAGTTCAGCACATGTCGTCTCCACTACGACTCACATGACTCAACTACGTTCTATAAGACAACGCTATCAGTACGAGAAACAGCTAAGAATAGATTGACACGCTAACGGCCGCGCAGAATAAATAAGAGAGATCACGCGTGCGCCTTTGCTGCGTGTCCATACTGCCGTTAAAGTTCTTTAGGTGTGTCGACAAGGTCTTAACAAGAACAAATGGTGCTGAAATGTGTCTTCAGATTTATGCGTTGTGGTACCCCAGTAATAGCTTAGACAAACGTGCACGATCGCATGTTTGTTTTGGCATTTTAATGAATCCACTGCTGTGCTATTTTTTTTAATCTGCTGTTTACACATGCAATTTACTTCTAATAGTTTCCGAGCAACGTCTGTCAGTTAACTCACAGTCAATCGAAACGTGCCTCCGCCTCGAATGAATTAACTCATTCAGCCCAGCGTACATATTTCCCAAATTTTGGAGACGTCATCTAACGACTATGCACCTGTTGCAGGAGATGGATCGACCATGATAATTCAAGGGTAGTGCCAGATTAGCTTGGCGCCGACAGGCGCCAAGCTAATCTGGCACTACCCTTGAATAATAATGGTCGACCCATCTCATGCTGTAGTGCGTCAGGGCAGAATGGGTTAATAGAGGATAAATGCAGAGGCTCATGAAAATATATGCCTCTTGCTAGTCGCAGAGGTATCTAAAGGAAGATAGCTTCCCGAAGGGGAGTTGGGGGTGGGGGGGGGGGGGAGATGGTAGAGGGGAGGTTGATTGATTGATTGTACATTGCTTAACGTCCCGACAGCAACACGTAGAAGGGAGGGGCAGAGGGGGTGTAATTGTACTGAGGCACATAAGATACCTGTCCTAATAGATTGTTTAACTGATCTTCTTTCGGACAGGAAGTGTAGCCTCGGGGGAAAACAAAAAACCAAAAACAAACGAACTGTGGGAAAGGGATGCGGGTGGGGTAGGACGGGGGTTCGGTGGGTAGTTGGGGTAGGTGAATGGCGTTTTCTACTCTAGTGCATTGTAAAAGCAATAAATGTCACTTTCAAGTACATCTCATACAGCCCTAGCACATACCCAATGCTCAAAAGGCCATCGGGCCGACGTCGGCCTTGTGGTCTTTTGCGCATTGGGTATCTAGGCCTAGATATGAATATCGCGTTACTAGTCTCATCAGAATTTTGTGTTTTGAATTGCCTGTCAATGTTTCCTTTTGTTGTGAAAGTGTTTTGTTTGGGTTTTGTTTGGGGTTAAATATCAACAGTGAGTGAAAAGACACTGAATACAAATCTGATATATCCCGCACAGTGAAAAGCGTCCCTAGAACACGTAGGAGGTATGATCACAAAATAAAGACAGTTGTGCAGTAAAACCGAAACTATTGGCTCAATTATTTGTATTTTGTTGTTATTATTGGTTTTTGTTTTGTTTTGTTTTTGTTTATTTTGTTTGGTTGGTTGTTTTGTTTGTTTATTTATGGTTTTTTGTTGTTGTTGTTGTTGTTGGGATTTTTTTTTGGAGGGAGGGGGAGAGGGGGGGGGGGGGGGTTCCGCTGCTTTGGGAGGTCCATTTGCTGGGTTTGTGTCTGCGTGTGTTTTGTGGTCTCTATTTTACAAAGTTTCTGTACTTTCGTTATCGATCTTGCGGCAGTTAGAGCTTGTTTTTACAGGGATTGTTTGCACCATATAGACGTACCTTTTTTTTTTTTTTTTTTTTTTTTGTAAGATAGGCGCTCCCATTGAAACTTAACCGTTTCGCCACGTAAGTAATAAGTTGTCTGCTTCAAGTTAAAAGGGTTCCGGCTATGGAAAAATAAACTTGATAACACCATAGCCATAAACCAAAGAGCAATCAACTTAAAATTATAACCCACTTCTGAATGCAGCCGCCGGTACTGTTGACGCCGCATAAACAAATGATTGGGGCCCGTCAGCATTTCCAGTGGGAGCGACTGAAAACTCGGATATTCCCGCTCCCCCTCCTGCTGTCCACTGAGTCCGGGTCGATCTCACTTCAGTAGCTGTGAATCTGTTCCGCCCAAGGAGCACGATACCATCGAGGTTTATAAACCTGTAACCGGCTGAAGCCTGTCACGCCCACCGTTTTATAACCCATTACATGCTTAGGATGAAATTATTTTCCTTTTTGTTCTGGATATCTTTTGAGGTCTACATCACAATTCTGGAGACAGATCGACCATAATAGTTCAAGGGTGGTGTCAGAATAGCTTGGCGCCTACAGGCGCCAAGCTACTATTCTGACACCACCCTTAGACTATTATGGTCGATTCACATCATGTCGTAGGATGACAGGGTTTTATGGGTTAAGGGATAGGCCTGCTCTTGCAGTTACACCAGTGATCAAATTCTAGAGACCACGTGTGCAGTGCAGGCACTGGACGAACAACTTATGCAATAAATGCAAGTTGATAGAATCAGACCAGCATCCAGGGGAAAAAAAACGGATTTGTTCAATAGCATGTCCGTTGAAAGGTCCTGGTAAATCACGTCAAAGTGGCACAGTTGGAGTGCGCCTGAGTTGATCAGTGTTCAGGTCGTACTCCATAGGCAATAGATTTCCCTGTCCCGCCATAACCCGCCCGTCAGGGCCGTCCATTATCACTCCGGTGCCGTGGATGTTAAACACGGAACTAATCAATCAATCAATCAGACCAGCATAGTTAAGTTCGAAACTAGTCTCAAACTATAGTGAGAGTCAGTTGACTTCTGAAGACCACTCTGAAGACTATATCACTTCAGGAGTCGGCCGATCTCATTCTCTTTTAGTGCCGTGTCATGCCTAAATGGGCTGTTAACTGAAGCCGCCATCAATGTCCAAGATATTATATTATATTATATTATATTATATTATATTATATTATATTATATTATATTATATTATATTATATTATATTATATTATATTATATTATACTGAGCAACATTTTGCTTGATATAGTGCGGATAACAGGCATATGTGATTACGAAACCCGAATCAAAATGTCCGAGTCTGTAGGGCCTACGACGAGGACATTTTGATCGGGTCAAGTAATCACATCTGTCTGTTTATCGGCACTGTATCAAACAAAATATTGCTCAATATAATCAAAGACAATACATTATATAATGTATTGTCTTTGATTTAATGTATGTACCCAGTCCAAAACACTCAAAACTTTACCAGAGTCCATATTACCACCATTGGTGCTGAAGTGGTCAATTTCACTATATTTGAACATAAAACTTCCCAGCTTGACACTACTAACCTAAATGTACTCAGCGCAAATCTACCCAGGCTATTCTTCTTCCTCAGAATTCCTGTCGGCGCTACTCCAGCCCGCACAGAGGGTACTAATGGCGGGAAAGCGCTGTATATCCGTCTTTATGTGTGTGCGCGGGCGCAGTGTTGATCAGGTTGGCTTAGAGAGGAGGAAAATGGATCAGAAGAATAAGCTTAAAAATATGAACAACTCTGAATGTTCCTAAAAGAAAAACGCACGTGAGCTCCAAACAATACTGCAGACTTTCAAGGGGTGAAATCCTCATAAACATACGGCCGAACTTATCTCTTCAGTGCCACTGATACTGGCACTGTGTGTGTGTACTACGCGTACTAGAACAATCACATCACCATTAATGTCACAATCTAGGGCCCGCATAGCGGTACTCTGGAGTTCACGTCAGACTTTTCCGCTGAAATGTTGCAAAGGAGGTGTGACGTAAAGTTTACATGCTCATAGGCTGAAGCCGGGTAACTTTACCGTCCAACACCCAAATGTAGGCTTCAAACACACAGAACCCAGCAAATCTGACACTCCTGAAATAATAATAATAATAATAATAATAATAATAATAATAATAATAATAATAATAATAATAATAATAACGGTATTTATAATGCGCTTATCTTATAATAATTATAACTCTAAGCGCGCACTCACAACTCGCACACGCATGCACACGCTTTCAAGACAATGACTCACGTACCACAAATAGTGAAAATACATTACGACGGTCAGCTTGGGGTGGGGAGTGTGGTGATATAGTGCTAGAACTGTTCAAAGAGGTGAGTTTTGAGGGCGGACTGGAAGGAGGAGAGAGAGTGTTTCACGCGCAAATTCCCTCTCGTACGCCTTTGATGAGTGGAGATAAAAGGATAAGCTGCCTTAGGTGCGACCGCAGACACTTAATATAACTATGTCTACTTATGAACCTGGGTGTGATACTTCCGATGTGTGTTTGTCTCTGTCCAAATGGTGACCCTGTTGTGTGCCACGTATTGGACTGTCGACTGACTCAGCGCGGAGATTTCGTTTGACTGTGTAGACACAAAGAATACATTATAAGACAGATCACTCCTTCATAAGGCTTACTTAAAAAAACGAGGTCAGTGTAGCAGTTGCGTCCCATTGTGTAATCGTGTTGTGGCCGAACGTATATCACTATCTGGTAATGGACTCGAGCTCTGACGCGAGGCTTTTTGAAGGGTAACATGCGCTTTTTGTGTGTGCATTGCGGAAAACTGTTTTAAAATCACATGAGCTTTGCATCTAAAATATTTTTTTGTTCTATTCCTAATCGAAAGATTTTTTCGGGAAAGTGGTAATTAGCACGGAAAGTGTAATAGAAAAATAAATAAATCAGGCATTTCATTGTTGCCGTAAGTGTGAGTTGATGTCTAGTACACACACACACACACACACACACACACACACACACACACACACACACACACACACACACACACACACACACACACACACACACACACACACGTGCACGCAAACAAACACATGCACACAAACAAACACACATACAAACAAACCAGCAGCACAGGACAAAATAAGAAATAATTTACAGCAAGCATCAGTTGTTTTGAACAATCTCACAAGAAGATCAGTTTATTAATACACGTTCAAATTGCAGCAGGTATTATCAAGAAAACCAAGCCGCAGTGATTATACATTGGCCACACTAAGCACCTTATGCATACACCCGGCGTTAGAAACTGTAAACAGCCTGTACCTGGCGTTGTAAGCACAAAGAGATTAATAAGAAATTATCACTAATTACCTGTTCTTTCTCATCCACTCCATTCATCCCTCCACCCATGACAAAATTATTCACCATACACGAAATAGTAGGTCGACATGAATATACGCATTAGGCTGAATTATCATAAGTCGTACAACAGACAATACCATCAGTAACATGCCCACCGCTACTCCCTCATCATGTGCACAAAGCCTTTAGATCTAAAAGTCATTACCAGGTAAACATATCATCACCGATCAGAATTATGTTCTCCAACAACCCCCTCCTCCCCCACCAGACTATCGGCTGCTTCCAGTGGGAAACTAAACCCTTTACAACAAAGACAGTCGCTTGGTTTGCCACAAGCT
Source organism: Semisulcospira habei (assembly GCA_036245525.1). Lineage (NCBI taxonomy): Eukaryota > Metazoa > Mollusca > Gastropoda > Semisulcospiridae > Semisulcospira > Semisulcospira habei. The sequence goes on along the minus strand of BTPG01000008.1, from coordinate 61,255,918 downwards.
TTGTCCTCTCATCCTCCCCAAAATCCTCTGCCCCTTTTATTTGATCACGTTTTTTTGTTTGTTTGTTGTTGTTTTTTTTTTGTTGTTGTAGGTGACTTGTTCTTTTATTGTCATTTCATCTAGTACTATTGCACACAGATCTGACTTTGGCGGCAGTGCAGACACTTTAATCGGATGTGCTTTCAGAATCTTGGGATTAAAGCCGGGGCAGACTGAAACCTTTTGCATAGTTTTCCGTAAGGTTGAAACTGACCGGAGGACAAAGATTTTTGCAAGCATACGATATGCCTTGGGGCTTGCATGAAACAAAGATAGAGCTGTTGTTTTGTCTGTCTCCGTTCATCTCCGGCCTTGTTCTTTTGTTGTGTATTTCACACAACTTTGCTGAAATAAAAATGAACACACTAATCAGGCAAAAAATGGGCCAATCTCTTCACTGCTGCATCCTTCTTCTCTTTGAGTGTTAATGTCTTTTCTTTCCTTGTTTGCCGTCTTTCTGTCGCAACTTACATTTCTTCTGCAGGCAGTACAATTTGTTGCGCACAGTTTTGATGTACCTTTCTTCAAAGCCTGCTTTCTTGGTGAATCGCTGTTGTGACCACCAGTTGCTGCAGTTCACCCCATCAGTTTCTCCACTGGACTCATCTGCACACACACACACACAAGCAACCATGCATTAAATCATTAACGATATCATGATAATCCACACAAACCAGATAGGTGAGGCTAGCGCTGGCGGAATTGTACACAAACCAAGGGGAATCCGATGTAAAAAATCTGGGTGTATTCCTGGATTCAAGTTTATCGATGGAAAAAACAGGTTAGCCATCTTTGCCGCACTGCCTACCTGGAGCTCCGCAGAATAGGCATGATCAGATGCTTTTTGACAGAAAAGGCTACTGCCCAGCTCGTATGCTCTCGCATTCTGTCCCGTCTAGATTACTGTAATTCCCTCCTTGCTGGTATCTCATCTGATCAACTCACTCGCATTCAGCGTATCCAGAATAATGCAGCCCGGTTAGTCCTTCGCAAAAAAACGTACTGATCATGTCACACCACTGCTAAAGCATCTCCACTGGCTACCTGTCAAACAGAGAATAGAGTACAAGCTGGCCACTTTGGCATACAAACACTATGACAATACGCTTCCTGCATATCTGTCTTCTTCCCTTGCCTCACACAATCCTAGTAGAAGTCTACGCTCAAGCTCACAAAAACTGCTTGTTCAGCCCAGAGTCAGCCTAAAAACTGCTGGTGCCCGTTCTTTCAGTTATCAGGCCCCTCACGTCTGGAACTCACTTCCACTGCATGTCCGTCTTTCCCCTACCCTGTTGACCTTCAAAACAAATTTGAAGACCCATCTTTTCCAGGTAGCATATCAAGATTAGCTTAGTCTGGATGTGCTGCCTGGAAATGTTGGTTGTTTCCCCATGTTGATAGGCTGTGTGTGTGTGTGTGTGTGTGTGTGTGTGTGTGTGTGTGTGTGTGTGTGTGTGTGTGTGTGTGTGTGTGTGTGTGTGTGTGTGTGTGTGTGTGTGTGTGTGTGTGTGTGTGTGTGTGTTTCGTGTTAGGAATGCGCCTACATGGTGCGAGCAGATGTTTATTTAAAGAGTGAGTGCGTTCTAATTTTTCTCCTTGTTAATATTTTTATTTGTGCTGTAAAGCGCTCCGAGCTTGCTGTTCGTGAGGAAGGGCGCTATATAAAAACTATGTATTATTATTATTATTATTAATCACTCAGCGCTGGACAGACAAACAGTTAGATCCCCTGCCCCCGCCTATCAGGAACCCAATCGCCAGCCCACAGAGAAATACGCAGTTATAGAACAAGACGATCATCTGCATCCTCATGCAGATGATCGTCTTGGTCTATACCTGCGTATTTCTCTGTGGGCTGGCGATTGGGTGCCTGATAGGCGGGGGCAGGGGATCTAACTGTTTGTCTGTCCAGCGCTGAGTGATTCCCCTTGGTTTGTGTATGATAATCCACAGCATATTTACTCAGATCAAAAAATCAGTTCATATTTCATCTGACTGACAAGAAATGTATTTTCACACACACATGCAGGCGCGAACACACACAAAAAGGCCATCGAAAATTCATCCAAATTTGAAATCTGCTTGTCTGATTGTAATAGTCAACAGATTTTACGACCGAAGTTGTGAAAACAACTCACACAACTGATCTTTTGTACTGTCATTTTTTGGGTGATTTATTTTTATAAATCAAAATTTTCAGCTTATAAATTATAAAGAAGATTCATATTTATTCATTGAAAGTACCTGGTTGCAGTGACATGAGTGCCTGCTTGTGAGGCGGCGCTTCTGAATCTGTAGCAGTATCCCTCGTCCTGGGTGGCTGTCTCTTTGTTGTTACTCGTGGGGGGGGGGGGGGGTTGGGCACCGAAAACAAAGTCGGCACAGCATTCCATAGCAGCCTGCGCCTCTGCGTGGCACACGTGAACTGGTTGTTTTCAAAATGGGCACTGCACAGCCTGCAGGAACGTGAACGCAGCTCAGCAGGTGACAGTCCCAACAGATCTTCCCTGAGCGTATTCTGCACCCATTTCTGACATCTGTTGGGAGAATAACAAAGACTGAAATACAAGTACTAAAACACCACCAGCTAAACACTGTAGTCTGTAGACGTAATTCGTGAGAACAGTACAGTGGACAGAGTTCTGCGTGACCTTTTATACTTTTGTATTATAAGTCTTGATAGACAATGAAAGCGAAGTAACTTTGCAATGACTGAATAATTTTATCAACGAACTTACAACTCAAGGTTTCTTTGCTTAATTTCTCACCAGTACTTTAATCTTTTTGATTCGAACATCGGTCTTAAAACAACTCGATTACTTGAAACTGACACAGGCTTCTCCCTATCAGTCGTATTGCCTTGAACGAAAGGGAAAGATCCGTGTAGCTTAAAGAATATTTTTCCTCGCCCAAGTTAAGCACGTTTGGCACAAATGACTAGATCTAACTTAAGTTAGTCCAACATTAAGTGGATAAAATGGGACAGAAAAACTGGTCTGTGTACATATGACCCTCTTCTACATTTGAAAACAAAATTACTAGAAACTTATAATTACTCTGGATCTAAATGGTCGTTAGACCACTTTCCCACTGACATTTCTCTGAATTCACGGCGTGTCTGTTTGCAGTTGGATCAGTTTTCCACTCTCCCAGATTTAAACCCAAAGATACATATCACACGATTGACCTATGCCTGAGTATCGCCCTGGTAAATCTAATTCATAATCGAATAATGTATTTTCGAGACAGACATCCTCTGCGCCATGAAATTAGTATACGGTCGTAAAGTTTTGCATTTATGCAAAGATAAGACCACAGAGTAATCAACTTACCTTGTTTCTTCGTTGGGAAAAAGGAAAAATGATATGCCGGTGCAACTTGGCTTATAGCGGGCGTTCGAACAAGAAATTGCGCTGCCAAACTCAGACCCTTGCCTCGTTCGGTCAGTCATGATTCAACACGATTACAAGGGAGAAAACTCAGGGGCGAGTGATTTGTCTTATAATGTATTGTCTTTGGTAGACATCAGTGCTTTCTATAATCGTGCGTGTCTTGTTGAGTGAAGACTACTTGTAATTAGAACATGGATAATGGCGGAAAGTGCCAGCAGGCTTGTTTATTTAGTCATTTTCTAAGGTTGTCACTATTCTAGCGGACATCAGTATCGTCAATCTCAATAGTATGGCGATTCGATTCGTGTGTTCGCTGCTGTCTATTCTCCGTTTATGTGTGTGCGTGGGAATGTAATTTCAAGCGTGCGTACACACTAAGAAGTATTTCATTACTAGTGAGCATAAGGAGCTTGCTAATATGACAGTATGCGCATATTTAGCGTCAAGATTGAGTCTTTCTGGTCTGCAAGGGATTATGGGAAGGAAAGCATATCGAGCAAGCTCATGAATATTAATTTGCTTGTTATACAATATATCAACTGTACATGTGTCAAAGAAGGGGAAAATTTATGGAGTGGGTATAGTATAAGTTATTGGTCGCAGGGGTTTGCTACACGGACTCTTGTAGGCCTGAGGGAGGTTAAAGGAACCATTGTACCCCAAAGGCCGAAGGCCTGAGTGGTACAATGGTTCCTTTGACCTCCCGAAGGCCTATAAGGCTCCGCGCAGCAAGCCCCTGCTACCAATAATGTATTTGTTTTCATTCGTCAACTATTTCCGTAAATGAAACCAAGAAGAAATCGTCCGACCTGGATCACGCCAGACATGACTGACGTAAAAGAAATGATACATTTATACATATAGACTTATGACGTAATTTAAAATCTTTCATGGCGTTGTCTCCAGTATTGTACCTATTGTTTCGAACAACACTACGTAACTTTGTACTTTAGAACGTTTTGATGTTTTTTTTATAAAACAAAACTGACATCCAAGAGGCGTCAGAAAGAGGGCTACAAAAGGTCCGCCATTAGTCGCTACTTTTTGTAGCTCGGTCATATGGTACAGTTTGCGCTAAAGATATTGGTCGTGTGACGTAGGGATGAAAACAAATATATAACGGAACATTGAAAGCTATGCTGAAGAAACTGTGTGCTGAGCCAAGGTTGTGGCATAGATACATCAATGCCTTGTTCTTGTTCGCTAGGATTCGACAAGGTTGTCCCTCTTTGAATTACTGTACGGCAGGACTGTAAGGGGACCCATGCACATCCTGAAGGAGCTGTGGACTAAGGACATCGACGCGCCTGAGGTAAAGATCAGTTACCAGTATGTCTTCGACCTGAGAGAGAAGATGGAGGATACCCTCAGGATGGCTCGAGAAGAACTGGAGAAGGCACAGAACAAGGGAAAGCATTATTATGACCGTAAAACCAAACCACGACGGTTCCAGCCAGGTGACCAGGTGTTGGTTCTTCTCCCCGCCGACAACAAGAAGCTCCTGATGCAGTGAAAGGGACCGTACGTGGTTGACACAGTGGTTGGCATCAACGACTACAGAGTCAAGGTCAACAACAAGATGACGACTTACCACGCAAATCTGCAGAAAAGTACGTCGAGAGAGGTCGTCAGGACAAACCACAACAAGCGGCATCGGTGCATCTGGCTGCTACCGAGAGACTAGAAGACCGTCAGAACCTGTTCGACCTTAATGAACTATGCGACAAGGAGGGTGTTGAAGACATCCAGTTCGGTCAAAATCTGACCCAGGCACAACAAGAAGAAGTGAGAGCTCAAGCATCGGTTTACGCCTGACCCGGGGACAACAAACACCATCCAACATGAAGTAATCTGACGTCCAACGAGCCGGTTCGCAGCAAGCCGTATCGTCTACCTTTCAACACGGGGGAAGAACTGAAGAAGGATATCAAGGAGATGCTGCACCTGTGAGTCATCAAGGAGTCCAAGTCGCCATAAGCATCCCCAGTGGTCATCGTGAGAACCAGACAGATCCAACCGGGGGTGTGTGGGCTACCGTAAACTCAATAAACTGACAATATTCAGACCCAGAGCCAATGCCCACAGCGAAAGAACTGTCCCAGAAGGTCTTCTCCAAGATTGACCTAAGTAAAAGGTACTGACAAAAATCAAGGTTGCAGAGAGATATCTACAAGAGAGCTTTCGTCACACCCGACGGTCATTGGGAGTTCCTGAAGATGCCTTTTGGAATGGTGAACAGTGGTGCCACTTTGAAGAGAGGACTGAAAAAGATCATAGAAGATATGCAGAATGTGGTCTTTTACTGGGACAACACCTTGATTCATACCAAGACCTGGGAAGATCACCTCAAGGCCCTCCGAGAGCTGTTCCAGCGCCTGTCAGACGCAAATTTCACCATCCGACCAAGCAAGTGTATTCTTGGGGCCGACAACGTAGACTTCATCGGGCACCAGTTAAGCGAAGGCTTGAAAGGGCTACATGACGACAACGTGAGAAAGATCAGGGATGCTCCACGACCTACTACCAAGATGCAAGTTCGTTCATTCATGGGCCTGGCGAACTACTACCGAAAGTACACCCCGAACTTCGCAGCTGTCACAGCACCCCTGACTTACTGAAGAAAGGACAACCCAACGTGGTAAAGTGGGAGGAGGCCCACGAGCGAACATTCCAGGCGGTTCTTGACATCTTGTCCGAGAAACCCGTACTACACCTCTCGGACCCATCGAAGACCTTCGTCCTGAGGACCGACGCCTCCAACCGAATGGATGCCATCCTAATGAGGATGACGGGAAACTCTACCCAGTGAGCTACGCCAGCAAGAAGTTGCTCCGAGCCGAGAAGAGCTGCCATCGAGAAGGAATGCCTAGCCATCATCTGGGGAGTGAGGAGATTTGAACTGTATCTTCAGGGAGTACCATTTGTGTTGCAGGCAGACCATCAACCCTTGAACTATCTGAATTCTGCGAAGTTCACAAACTCCCGTATCATGAGATGGGCAATGTTTTTACAGAACTTTGACATGAAGTTACAGTCCATCAAGGGTTCACAGAATCTTGAAGCAGATTACCTGAGCAGAGCAATTTAACGGAACTTTTCTTTTCTTTTTCCAGGACAGTTAAAGGAACTGTGCGACAATTATTACAGAGCAGTTCATTTGATTTAAGTTTTGATGTGAAATTGTAGTGTTTATTATTCTGTGAAGTGTGACACCGCCACAATCGTGTTTTGAGATTTGAGAAGAAATTTTGTAAAATTTCGTTTTAAAAAGGGGGTAATGTTACGTTTGTGGTTGTGTTATTCTTTTGAGAGCATGTGATGTGTTGATCTTAGGAAAGATCCGAAATTCATTTGAGTTATTTGGGATAAGAATTACGTACCTTTTAGTAGGAGTCATTTCTTTTGCATGGAGAATCGCGATCGATTTCTGTTGTGTAGCTAAAATGACGCGTCTTTTCGTTACATTTGCTAAAGTCCAACGTCGTTTGACCTAAAACTTTCTCGAAACGGCGCGATTATTCTAGTGACCTCAAATGTGACGTCAAAATGGTTGGTTACATTTTGTAACTTTGTATCGAATGCGCCTAAATGTTAGTCGAAAGCTGTAGTTAGTTCTAGAGTGTTCTTTGTAAATGAATATTAATGAGTTTTGGTTACGTTTTCTTTTCTGATTGGTTGTGTTGTGTGAATTTGCTGGATTGTTGTGGAAATCTTGAGTATAAAAGACGGTGTTATGAAATATGTATATACTAGTACATGCACATTGTATGACTCGTGAGAGACGCAGTGTCTCAAAAGTGTTGATGCATTGTAGAGGAGACAGTGTATCAGTGAGTGGATGCATTTGTGGATGCATTGTGCTGAGATTGCATCGCTGCAATAAAATATTGTTGGAACTGTTACTCCAGTGTGGTCTACAACGTGCCACGTGTGACGAGTTGCAACTGAGTGAAGTTTCTTTACAAGAACCCTACGTGCGTGCGTCTGGTGTGATTGCATCATACTACGACCTCGACTACCACGTAACACACGCTGATAGCTGGCTGGTGCTAAAGAGGGAAAGAGAAGGAATATCTTGAAATACGATGCCCTCATCAGGCGTTGGGCCAAAAATTAGTTTAGACAGCTTGGCCCTCACCAACCCGCACCACCTTACCACAACCCTCTCCCTCCCCGGCCTTGGCGCCGATTTAGACCTAAGATGTTATGTTTTATTTATTTCAGTGACGTTAACCCTTGACTTACTTACTTACTTACTTATGCCTGTCACCCCTACCCGGGTATAGGCCGTCGACGAGAGACCTCCAGCAACTCCTGTCCTGTGCTTCTCCTTCGATTCTACTCCAGGTGGTTCCCAGTCTCTTGATGTCTGCTTGGAGGTCTCGACGCCAGGAGTTTCTCGGCCTACCTCTTTTCCTCTTTCCCTGTGGCCCCACCCGGGTCTGCCCTGGGGGACCTGGGTGGGGTTAGGTACTTTTTAGTTCCCAGGGTCACCCTGGTCAGCCCCACAGGGTGGGTTTTTCTCTCTATTCTGGGGCATGTGTTTCTGTCTACCCGAGGTCCATTCACCTGTATTTGCCTTTTTAAAACTCTCCCTACTGTCTGCACTGCCTGTAGCTCTTGATATTGGATGTGTGTTGCTAAATGGTCTTAGCTTTATTTAGGCCCCATGTGTTAGGTTTATTTAACGTATTTGACCGGCTGGCGACATACATTCAATGTTCTGTTTATTTTTTTTTTTTTTCTTTTCACAAGCAGTGCAGGCACGTCCTGAGAAAGCCTTGTTGCTGTCGGGACGTTAAGCAATGTACAATCAATCTCTTTCCCTGTGGGTTCCATGACAATGCCTGCCTAGTGATACTAAAAGCTGGCTTTCTCAGACTGTGACCGATCCATCTCCATCTTCTTCGCCCAATTTCATTCTCTGCTGTTATCTGCTCTGTTCTCTCCCAGAGTCTGACGTTGCTGATCTTCTCTGGCCAGTGGATTTTCAAAATTCTTCTAAGGCAACTGTTCATGAAGGTCTGTACTCTGTTGACTGTGGTTTTTGTCAATCTCCAAGTCTCTGCTCCATATAAGAGAACTGCTTTTACATTGGAGTTGAAAATCCGGACTTTGGTGTGTTGTGACAGCTCTCTGGAGCTCCACACTTTTTTCAACTGGAGAAAGGCTGCTCTGGCTTTACCGATTCGTGCTCTGACATCTGCATCAGTGCCGCCTTTTTTGTCTTGATGATGCTCCCGAGATAGGTGAAGAACTCCACCTCCTCCAACGGGGTGCCAGCAAGCAAAACTGGTTCTTCCCTGGTTGCGTTCAGCCTCATTGTCTTTGTTTTCTGTTTGTGAATGGTGAGGCCCACTTGGGACGAGATGTCAGCAAGCCTCGTGGTCTTGTCCTGCATTTGTTGATGAGTGTGGGACAGTAATGCCAAGTCGTCTGCAAAATCGAGGTCGTCAAGCTGTGTCCACAGTGTCCACTGTATTCCACTTCGTCTGTGCTCTGTGGTCATCTTCATGACCCAGTCTATGGCCAGTAGGAAGAGGAACGGAGACAGCAGACACCCCTGCCTGACACCGGTTCTGACCTGGAGCTCCCTGGTGAACTGCCCTTCGTGGATCACGCGACATGTCATGCCATCGTAGCTGCTCTTGATCAGGCGGACGAGCTTTGTGAGTACACCGTAGTGTCGTAGGAGTTTCCACAGAGTCTCTCGGTCCACACGGTTAACCCTTGACTGCCTAGTACAAACTCACCGCTGCACGGTGAGCCGGCCTGTACTGGGCTCCTGAGTCGCCAGGAAACCGCAGCCGGTCTTGTATTACGTGAGCGTCTCAGTTTGGCCCGCCGCAAACAGCCTCCGATCACAAAAGCCATTCAGTCACTGTCAAGTGTCACTATGGCCGGCGAAAGAGTCTTTAATCTGCTGAGGATGTAAACGGAGAACCCTATCTCAGTACCAGCAAGAGGCATAGATTCTCATGAACCCGGCCTTGCGTTTGCAGGAGCTCATGGGAATCTATGCCTCTTGCAGATGGATAAGTCCGAATTTACTAGTAGCTGGCTTAACTTTGAGAACTGAAACTTTACTGTGGGTAACGTCATTTAATTTGAGACAAAATGACGCATATTTTCGCTACAATGTCACAGTTGTAAAGTTACATTGGAAGTTTTTTTTGCGATCATTCTAGTAACCTCAGATAATTATGGCGTCAAAGTTTTGTAGTAAACAACTGAGTTGGAAACAATTCGTAACATTTATTGTATGCGCCTAGAAGCATGTAGAAGGCGGTGGGCAGCCTATATAGAGAGTTCTGATCAATATTAATGAGTTTTGGTTACGTTTTCTTTTCTGATTGGTTGAGTTGTATAGTTTGCCGGATGTGTTCTGGAAATCTGTAATAGGCCACGGTACACAGTCGCGTTTCCGTACTGTCCAGTCTCTTAGCCATAGTCAGTCCCAGGCATCCCCTAATATTTCAATCACCTAAAAAACACTACCGCCCACCAGCTGCACATTTGCCATGTAACAATAAAAACAGCACATTGACAGTTCAATCATTTCTTGGCTATGAACCTGATTCCTTACCAACCCCACACCCAAGCACAGCTGAAATCAGCGTGCCCCTCAAATCACTACGTCAACGGCAACTCAACATAGGTCCACAATTCTCTACTGAATAAGCTCAGGATGGTATGAATCAAAGCACCAAACATGTCTCCTCTCATCTAACTAGAAATTTCCAGCAAATTTCAACATTTAGCCCTACTACAAATTTTCAAACAAGGCAAAAATTATTTTTAAAAACACCGGTTAGTATAAAAGGGCTGTTAGCAAATAATAAGCGGTACATTGTATGAGAGTCGCAGTGCGTCAAAAGTGTTAATGCATTCAGTTGTAGAGGAGACTGACCGTGTACTGTCAGCCGGTGTTGATGAGAGACGCAGTTAATCAGAATTGTAGATGCATTGTCATTACGAGACAGTGTACCAACGTGTGGATGCATTTGTGAACGCATTGTGCTGGGAGTGAATTGTGAGAATAAAATACTGTTGAAACTGTTACTCCAGTGTGGTCTACAACCTTGTGCCACGTGTCACGTGACGCCGAGTTGCAGCCGGAGTGAAGTTTCTTTACTCCAAGAACCCTACGTGAGTGCGTCTGGTGTGATTGCATCATACTACGACTACTACGGCTACCACGTAACATAAATTCAAAGTCAGCACTGACTCATAAAGGCCGGGCGGTCGCTGATTTAATTATTGATCGAGCATGGACAAAGGGAACTGAAATGAACACTTTTTTCGTCAGTGTCAGGTACTCCGTCCCGGCACTGGCATGAGTGGATAGCGCAGGCCGTGCAACGCGCCTGTAAAACATTATGTTAAAAACTTGATGAATTAAAGACTTTGTTGAAAACTGACTCAGACGAAGTACCCGCGGGGTTGGACTGTTTATTTCAGTACAATATACGTTTCAGTATGTACATATCAGTGTACACATATCCGGCTTTACAGATCGAGACACCCAAGTTGCCATGTGTACCGCTGAGACGGCAAGTCAGTAGAAATTGAGATGATCTTGCTTGTCATTGACGTTAGTATTCCCCCTGGCTGTAAACAAACACTCACCAGATAGGTGAGGCTAGCGCTGGCAGAATCATTTTGTACATAAACCAAACAAACAAACGAACACTGACTCCGGACAAACAAACAATCTAACTATCTAACAAACAATACAATCGTGCAACAAAAAGTAACTGCTCGACAACAAAGAGAGGAAAGAAAAGAGATTCCCCCTCCCCCCTCCCACCAATGACCCCCGGGCGACTGCCACACCCCCGAAAAAAACAAAACTAATAATAATAATAATTTTTTTTAAAAATGAGGAGGGGGGTGGGGTGGGGGCAAAAGAAATAATTTAACGTAGCTGGAAACGTCTATAGTCAGTTGCGCCGTGACAAATTGTGTAATAAATATTGTCCGTATATACCGTATATGCTGTATAAGGCATGTGTCAAGTCACGTTAGTCTTGTCAGTCTCACTAGTGTGACGATCATCTCAGTTTCGACACACTTTACATCCCCCACCCCACCCCACCCCCAAACCTCATCCCGCTCCTCATAAACGTGTATTTTATCTACGAATAACAAAATCTTTTCTTTTAATCAGAACTGAACCGCAAATGTGTTGAACTGAATTTGCTTCTCTTCCTGTTACGAAGCATCATTCTGACGTTTTTCGGTATTTAGTATCTGCAGGTCGGATTGACCCAAACCTGAAACCGGAAGATCGTTAGTCCTATTTTGCCGAAGAATATTTACGCAGAGCGTAGAGATTGCAATCAGATAAAGGCTGTGTAAATGACATGAACATGAATTGACGCAAGTATCTAGCCTGGTATTAATGTGACATTTCTTGTTGATCGTTATTATCTGCGCAGTAATTATCGCCAAAGGACCCTCGCTTGCCGAGACTGAAGGTTGTCATGAGACGATACTCAAAACACTAGAAGTAGAAGTAGAAATCATTTGATAATTTCTGAGGTTTATTTGTTGTTTATAATATATATAAACTTCTCTCTGTCTCCAACTAACAGTGTGTTTGATCGGTATATTTCACTGAATATTTTCCATGAGTGACAGTCTTCAGACTTTTCAAAATCTCAAAAATTCTGCTTTGTTGTGAAGACAGACCAGTCCTTTAGCTTTGATTCGTTTGAAACAAATTGCAAGAGGCGTACATTTTCATGAGCCCCAGCAGTAGCAAGGGCTCATGGGAATTTATGTATCTTGCTGGCATGATTCATAAAAAATGACACCCTTCTATTGGGTTGCACTGTATCCATGTGGGCAGTAAGCAATTAAGTAGCTTATGACAGTTTTCAATCATTTCATTAATTTGTGGAATCGCCAATGATTTTTATATTAATTATTACATAAAAGGATGTGGGTCAAATGGTTGTTGTAATGCGTCTAGTGTGGTAGTGTAGTGTCTGTGCTTGTCGCTCTCGCTTTCAGCTCCCACCGCTGGCTAGCAGTTTTGCGAAAAGGGGAGCAGAACATGTCAGTCTCTCCCTGCCAGTACACAGCCTCTCCAACAACAAGCCTCATGTAGTGCCTCCTCGTGGTGACTCATGGTAACCGAGCACCTTACGGACTCGGGCTGAACTACAGAGGACTCGGAGGAGATCTGGCCCCCAGACATGCGGCATGCAGGCCCATCGATGTGTGGACAAGCCCTGATGCCCATGAACCAGATCCCCAGCTATGGGTAAATAGCCCCACTGCCTTGTGGGTGCCTTGGGAGAGGCAAAGGCTAGGGGAGTAAACCCTGTACAAATCCGGGCAGGGATGCTCGATAGCCTTGGTTGGCAGATCTCCTTCGAGAAGGAAAACTCAGAGGAAAAACTTGAGTAGATGGGACCCATAAGCCTTGGTCGGCAATCCATCTAGGAGAAGGATACTCCAAAACTAAACCATCCTGTGCTCCCAGGAAAGGCCTTTTGACCAGGAGCTAAGGGTGAGGTAACCCCGACAGAAACCCCGAGTGCTGAAGACGGAGGTACTGGGCTGCACAGCGCACTCTAATAAACCACAGTACCATGCATATACAGCCATATGACACTTGGAGATGGATTCAAGAGGAATGGTGCTCGCCCTGTGGAGTCTCACCAGGCAGGTGCAGTACCGGGCTCTGCGCCTCTTCAGAGCCCACCCCCAGCGACTGGAGGACCTTCCCGACTGTCTCGAGGAGCCAGGGGACTGGGAAGTAGAGCGACTGGCCAGCGAAAAAACAAGACCAGAGACAAAGAAAAATCCAATGTGAACATCATGCACTGGAATGCCGAAGGGGTTACCAACAAAAAAACAGAACTAGAGCACTTTCTGCATGAAAACAGCATAAACATCTGCTGTATACAAGAGACACACCTGCAAGAAGGGAAACCCTTTAAGGTCAGAGGATATCAGGTCTTCCGAAGTGATCGCCAAGGGAGGAAGAAAGGGGGGGTTATGACCCTAGTTAGAAACAACCTGAATGCCAGCGAAACCAGGAGATTCATGGAAGAGGCAGAATACATCCAGGTCAAGGTAACCACCAGTGACAGCACCCTTGACCTTGTCAACTACTACTGCCCTAATGATAAGTTGCTGTCCCTCGACACTATCCAGGTCCCGGACAGTGGATTCCTCATCACTGGTGACTTCAACAGCCAGTCCCAGAGTTGAGGATATGACACACTGGACAAGAGAGGAGAAGACATTGAGGAGTGGCAAGATGAAAACCACCTGATACTTGCCAATGACCCTGAGGACCAACCTACCTTCTACTCTCGCCGCTGGCACACCACCACTACACCGGACCTGGCGCTTTGCACTGAAGATGTTCATAAATGCCTCAGCAGAACAGTAGGACCACAGCTAGGAGGAAGTGACCACCGCCCTATTCTCCAAACCCTAAAAGGATGCACAGCAGCTAGCTCGCCACACTGGCCAAGATGGAACTACCGAAAGGAAGACTGGCGCTTGTTCAGTATCCGAACAAATGAGCTAATGCAAGACCTCGCTGTGTCTGGAAGGAACATCAACAATGTGGTCAGAGAGTTTAATGACATTATCAGTAAGGCAGCCAAGGAATCCATACCTCGAGGGGTCCGGAAAAACTACACCCCATACTGGACCGCAGATCTTCAGAAAGCACATGACAACCTCACTAGGGCCAGAGAAGACGCTGAAACCAACCCCAGCCAAGAAAACAACATCAAGCTACAACACAGTAAGGCCCAGTATCTGAAGATGAAGTTGGAGTGCACAAGAAGAAGTTGGAGAGAGAAGACTGCAAGCAAGACTAAACATGGACAGGGACACCACGAAGTTGTGGAGACTGACCAAGGCGTTGAACGATGAGGGCACCAGGGAACAGAAGATCACCTTGGAAGAAGAAGGGAAAGCACTGACTGGTAGGAAAGCTGCAAACATGTTTGCACAGATCTATGCGAAAGAAAGTGACATCACTGTCCCACGAATGCTTGCGAAAGAAATCAGACAGGAAGAAAGAGAGAGAACAAGAGATGTGAACATCCATGATGCAATGAAGAAGGACATCACCCTTCCAGAACTGAAGATGGCCATCAAACAGCTGAAGAAGAAAAAATCTCCAGGTCCAGACAGCATCTCAAACGAGATGTTACAACACCTTGGCAACACTGCCTTAATGAAGCTACTGGACATCTTTAACCACAGCTGGAGAGGAGGACAGATACCCCAGTGCTGGAAGGAAGCCAGGATGATCCCAATTTTGAAGAAAGGGAAGAATAAGTCCAAAGCCCTGAGTTATCGCCCCATCAGCCTGACAAGTTGTGTGTGCAAGACCATGGAGCGCATCATCAACAAGCGCCTGCAGTGGTACCTGGACTCTGAGAGCATTATCGTGCCAGAGCAAGCTGGCTTCAGAAGCTACAAGAGTACAGAAGACCAGACAACACACCTTGCACAGGTCATAGAAGATGCCTTTCAAGATCAGAAGGTGACATTAGCTGCCTTCATTGACCTACAGAAGGCTTTCGACAAGGTGTGGAAGGATGGTCTCCTTGTGAAACTCCTTCGCAGTGGCATCCAAGGGAATATGTACCGGTGGACCAAGTCATACCTGCACAATCGCAGAGCCCGTGTGACAGTGGATGGGTACTGTGGCCAAAAAGTGCTGTTGCGTCAGGGGGTGCCACAGGGGGGAGTTCTGTCACCGACACTGTTCATACTTTTCATCAACGACCTTGTGCCAGAGCTACCAAAAGGAGTACACGCAGCCCTGTACGCAGACGACCTGGTACTCTGGTGCACAGAAGAGTATGCAACAACTGCTACATACAGGATGCAGCTAGCCCTGGACAGGCTGACAGACTGGACCAACAACTGGTGTGTGACCATCAACACAGAAAAATCATCAGCCACACTCTTCTCTCTCTCTCCAACAAGGCAAAGGCTGGCAACCTAACACTGGGCAACACCCCGCTGCGGCATGAAGACCAACAGACATACCTGGGAGTCACCCTTGACAAGAGGCTGACGTGGAAGCCGCACATTTGGAATGCAGAAGCGAAAGCTAAAAGAAAGCTGAACATCATGAGAAAACTGGCTGGAACACAATGGGGAGCCAATGAAAAGATCCTCAAAAATGTATATCAAGGCACAGTGAGACCACACCTTGAGTACGGATCTAATGCATGGTTGACGGCAGCCCAGTCACACCAGCAGACCATTGACAGAGTTCAGAACCAGGCACTGCGTATCATCACCGGCGCAATGAGATCCACACCAATTGAAAAGATGGAAGAGACAACGGGCATCCCACCCCTGCGCATGAGAAGAGATTGCAAAGCCTTGATACAGTCCACAAAGGTCAAGTCTTCCAAAGACCATCCTATGAACGCTAGGATGAAACAACCAACCTCAGGGAGACTGAAAAGATCAAGCTTTGTGAAGGAGACGAGAGCACTGCAGAGAAAACACCAGGCAAAGCTGCCTGCGCAGGAAGAGGCTCTGAATCCTGCTAGCGACCTTCCACCTTGGGAAAGTAAGCCAGAAAACATCACCATCTCTTCCACGGTACCCTACATCACCACCAGAGATGAGCACAGCACTGTGAGCAAGAAAGCCCTGACACTGGCCATGCTCGAAGAAAAGTATCCCCAGGAAGCATGGATACGGGCATACACCGATGGATCAGCCACAGATGCAGTTCAGGATGGAGGGGCTGGGGTGTACATTCAGTACCCAAACGGAAAATGGCAGGCAGAGGCAGTACCAACAGGCCTTCACTGCACAAATTACAGAGCTGAGGCGGAAGCCCTAGTCCGCGCAGCTAACACCCTTAGTGGCACTGCAGACCCTGATGCCCAGATTGTCTTCCTTACTGATGCCATGTCTGTCCTTGAGGCAGCAACAGCAAGCAAACTGCCACGTCTACAAGAGGCACTGCAAAACATCAAGGTGCTGCAGTGGATCCCTTCACACTGTGGCATCTACGGCAATGAAGAAGCTGACAGAATGGCAAAAGTGGGCGCAGAGAAAGAACAAGATGAAAATGGAGTCAGCTTCACAGAGATGAAGACCATCATTAAGTCTGTGTACAGACCACCACAATGGCCCCTAGACAGTTACCATCAGCTGTCCAGACAAGAGCAGGTGACCATCTTTCGTCTGAGGACCGGGCACAACCGACTCAATTTCCACCTGCACAGACGCTTCCACCTCGTGCCATCTCCCCTGTGCCCTTGTGGAGAAGCAGAGCAGACCGCAGAGCACATCCTCCAGGACTGTGGGAACCACCAGCCACTGAGGGAGGAGATATGGCCGAAGCCCGCCACTCTACAAGAGAAACTGTACGGGCCTGTGGAGGCGCTACAGAAGACCACAGATTTCATTTTGAGAGCCAAACTCCAAGTGTGACGGCGTTCGAGAAGAAGAAGAAGACATAAAAGGATGGTGCAGAACTAGATAACAAAGTCTATGGTAGAAAGTGTAGGAATTGGCAGGTACAGATTCCGGAGGTGATATTGCTTGAACCTTTTATTGTTTTATTTTTAGGCCTAGTCTGTCAGATAAAATAAAAGTTCATGAAAACAATTCTCTGGGGGCCTGTGTGCTGACCCATTAACTGTTGTTCATGAACCACTCGATCAACAGTCATACATCATCTTTTCTTAGGTCTCAGGGCTACAAATACAACCATAGGCGCAAAGTGATGCCTTAGTTCTACAGTTATTTGAGTTAGTGTATTGACTGTTGGTTATCTCCCCAGGGTGATCTATACCAACAAAAGGCATCTAGCTCCTCATGAGTTGCAATGCTTGCAGAAGCCCATCAGATGTGGTCAGGAAGTTGTATAGTTTGTATATGATCACTGTGAGTGTATGATAACATTGTGAATTGTTTATCATGAATATCAGTCAGGACTTCTGTCACATGACTTTAGAAAAAAGATGGGATGAACCATAACCCACAAAGTCCCTTCTATATGAGAGCTGTCATTGAATGGTCTCTACCTTTTGTCTTATGTTCACATCTGCACGGGACATAGACGACCCCGGCCCCCACGAGTCCCCTGCTGCCTTGCAGGCCTGGCCGCTTGGCTGCGGAAAGGCTAAGGGAGGAAACCCCTGACATCAAAGCCCCCGTGTCTCCGGGGAAGGCCTTTGAGCCAGAGACTAAGACAAGGACAGTCTGATATAAAACCTACGACCCGAGGACCTCGATGCCACCGTCCCAGCTTGCTAGGCCATGGCAAACGAACCAAGGGTTTAAAGGGTGGGGCCAGTACTGCGCACACTGCACTCCACCAAAAAGCTCCGCCGCGCAGGCTTTAGGAAACGCCCACGGACTATGACACTGAACTTTCCAAGTCCTGTAGCGATGGGCAAGGGGCAAAACGGCAGGTGAAAGATGTCACTGGAAGCCGCAGTCTCAAACCTGCATGCAGGCGGTTCAGGATATTGGTCGCCTGATGTTGACCTGGGGATGACAACGTCACTCGGCACACTCTGAACGACCAAGCAGCCTTCTCTAGGGACAGCACTGCTTGCTCCACACGGAGAGGGGCCTAGAAAAGGTGGCCTAACCAAAGCTCATCCCCTCGTAACCCCAGTTGGCTAGCCGCGGTCAACGGGCATCTTCTCATGCGGTCAGAAAACAAGAAAAAACAATGGATCCACTCTCATGACGACCACGACCGGACTCAACGTAGCATGCTGGAACATCCGAACCATGCTAGACACAGCAGACAGCGGACGCCCTGAACGTCGCTCCGCCCTCATTGCCCATGAATTGCGGAGGTTAAACATCGACATCGCCGCGCTCAGCGAAGTACGCCTTCCGGAGGAAGGCAGCCTCCAAGAACTTGGCGCTGGCTACACCCTCTACTGGTCAGGCAGGCCTGCATCAGAAAGACGGCTCTCAGGCGTGGGCTTCATGGTGAAGACCCCATTGCGACTAAGTTGGAAAACCTACCAACGGGTCACTCCGACCGCATCATGTCCATGCGCCTCCCACTGAGACACCAGCAATATGTCACCCTTCTCAGTGTGTACTCCCCAACCCTCCTGGCAGAGCCTGCAGAAAAAGACAAGTTCTACTCTGACCTGCGCAGCCTCCTGCAGAGCACCCCTGCAGACGACAAAGTCATCATCCTTGGCGACTTCAACGCCAGAGTGGGCCAAGACTCTGAAGCCTGGAAAAGAGTCCTCGGCAAGCATGGCGTTGGGAACTGCAATGACAATGGTCGCCTACTGTTGGAGCTCTGTGCAGAGCAGCAACTTGTCATCACCAACACTACTTTCCAGCAAAAGGACAGTCGAAAGACCACCTGGATGCATCCTCGCTCCAAGCACTGGCACCTTATCGACTATGTCCTAGTGCGTCAGAGGGACCGCAGTGACGTCCTCCTCACCAGAGTGATGCCCAGCGCAGAGTGCCACACTGACCACCACCTTGTTCGCTGCAAACTCAGGCTCCGCCTCAAGCTGAAACCCAAGAAAGGGGGCCCCCCCAAGAAAAAGCTTGATGTTGCCAGCCTTCAGCGTGACGACAAGAAAGCTGCCCTTCAGGCCGATTTACAGCGCATGCTTAAAGACACAGTTGATCCAGCAGACTCCTCCCCTGAAACACTCTGGGAACAACTGAAAACTGCTATTGTAAAATCCTCTGTGGAAGTCTTGGGCTTTGCTAGAAAGAGGAACAAAGACTGGTTTGACGAAAACGACGTAGAGATCCAGGAACTTCTAGCCAAAAAAAGAGCCGCCCACCAGGCCCACCTAGCCCAGCCTTCCTGCCCTGTGAAGAAGTCTGCCTTCCGCCTCATCTGCAGCAGTCTCCAGCTCAAGCTTAGAGAGCTCCAGAACGAGTGGTGGTCCAGACTCGCACAGAGGACCCAGCTCTGCGCTGACAACAGTGACTACAGGGGCTTCTACGAAGCACTGAAAGCAGTGTATGGCCCTAGGCACCTGGTACAAAGTCCCCTGCGAAGCGCTGATGGACAGGCACTCCTCACAGATAATACCTCCATCTTGAACCGCTGGTCGGAATACTTTCAGGACCTCTTCGGCGCTGAACGCACTGTTCAAGAAACAGTCATCCTCCAAATCCCGCACCTTCCACTAAAGGTTGAATTGGACGAACCGCCCACCGCCGAAGAGACCCTCACAGCCATCCACCAGCTCAAGAGTTGCAAAGCAGCAGGCATTGACGGAATCCCGCCAGAGATCTGGAAACATGGAGGCCCAGCACTGCACAACAAGCTCCACGACCTCTTTCTCTGCTGCTGGGAAAAAGGAACACTACCAAAGGATCTCCGTGATGCAGTCATCGTCACCCTGTACAAGAACAAAGGAGAGAAGTCTGCCTGCTCAAATTATCGTGGAATTACCCTGCTGTCCATTGCCGGGAAAATTCTCGCAAGGTTGCTCCTGAATCGGCTGGTACCTGCCATCGCTGAAGACCACCTCCCAGAGGGCCAGTGTGGCTTCAGAGCCAACAGGAGTACCACCGACATGGTCTTTGTGCTGAGACAGCTTCAGGAGAAGTGCCGCGAGCAGAACAAAGGGCTGTACGTAACGTTTGTCGACCTAACAAAAGCGTTTGACACTGTGAGCAGGCAAGGTATGTGGCAGATCCTGGAGCGACTAGGTTGTCCCCCAAAGTTCCTCAACATGATCGTCCAGCTCCACGAGGACCAGCAAGGCCAGGTCAGACTAAACAGTGACCTCTCAGAACCATTCCCAATTCGCAACGGCGTGAAGCAAGGCTGCATGCTGGCACCGACCCTCTTCACCATCTTCTTCAGCATGATGTTGAAGCAGGCCACAGTGGACCTCGACGATGACGACGCAGTGTACATCAGGTATCGTCTCGATGGCAGCCTGTTCAACCTCAGATGACTGCAGGCCCACAAGAAAACCCTAGACCAACTGATTCGTGAGCTGCTCTTCGCTGATGACACTGCCCTCGTTGCACACACAGAGAGAGCCTTGCAGCGCATTACGTCCTGCTTCGCAGATGCTGCCCAGCTCTTTGGACTTGAGGTCAGTCTGAAAAAGACAGAGGTCCTTCATCAGCCAGCACCCAAGGAAGAGCATCGCCCTCCCCACATCACCATCGGCGAGTCCGAACTGAAGTCTGTACACCAGTTTACCTACCTTGGCTGCATCATCACGTCAGACGCCAAGCTGGACAAGGAGCTGGACAACAGGCTGGCAAAAGCGAACAGTGCTTTCGGGCGACTATTCAAGCGGGTGTGGCACAATCAACAGCTGAAAAAAGGCACCAAGATCAGTGTGTACAGAGCTGTCGTCCTCACCACCCTGCTGTACGGTTCCGAGTCCTGGGCCCTCTACCGCAGCCAACTACGACTCCTCGAACGCTTTCACCAGCGCTGCCTGCGTACCATCCTCAGCATTCACTGGAGTGACTATGTCACCAACGTCGAGGTCCTTGAACAGGCGGAAACTGTGAGCATCGAGGCTTTGCTGCTGCGGACACAGCTTCGCTGGGCGGGGCACGTCTCCAGGATGGAGGATCATCGCCTACCCAAGATCACTCTGTTCGGCGAGCTCGCCACTGGACACCGAGACAGAGGGGCACCAAAGAAGAGATACAAAGACGGTCTCAAGAAGTCACTTAGTGCCTGCCAAATCGACCACCGCCAGTGGTCTTCGCTTGCTGCGGACCGTGACACCTGGCGCTCCACCATTCACAAGGCAGCCGTCTCCTTTGAGGACTCTCGCAGAGATAACCTTAAGGACAAGCGGCTCAGAAGAAAAAACTGAGTTGTTGTAACTCAGAACCCTGACCAGACCTTCCCCTGCAGCCACTGCGGTCGAACCTGCCTGTCCCGGATTGGCCTCCGCAGCCACGAAAATGCCTGCAGACGACGTGGGCAAGCCCTATAGAATCTTTGTTCGCGAAGTCAAGCCAAGAGAGACCTTTTGTCTTTAACCTAATTCTTATGTTGAATTATCTCCTATTGAAAAAATCTCGCAGATCTGCCAAAGCATAAGGGGTGCAAGACATACTTGTCATTGATTTGTCAAACGTCATTTGTCATGACGTAAGTTTTATTTTTTACGTAATTTTATTTTTTACATGATATGAGTATCACTTTTGCTTCATAGGCTTGAGAAAATGGTGACAAAACTAGAACTTCATGGTATAATTTCAGTCTTGCTATAATTTGTGTGAAAGCAGGTTGACTTTACCAGCTACATGATATAATAAGTACACGGGTCACCTGCATGCTCTTCTGAAAGCGTTGTTAGTGTGTTAGTGTGTGAGTGCTCACACTCCAAACATCTCCAAGAGGCATAGATTCTCATGCACCTGGAGGGCGCATGAGGATCTATTCCTTCTGGAGATATGTGCATGTTTATGTGATAGAGAGAGCCGCGTGCTAGAGAGAGAATGACGTCATATTTAGAGTATTATGTCAGTGTCTGCGTGGTGACGGAGTTGCCTCTTTTACATCACCGCCACTGTCTGACTTTCTCTAGAAGTCAAGGTTTTTTAGTGTTTTAATTATTTTCTGAAAATAATTAATTTAGAAAGCCCCACGTAAGAGAGAGAATGACGTCATATTTAGAGTATTATGTCAGTGTCTGCGTGGTGACAGAGTTGCCTTGTTTACGCCACTGCCACTGTCTGACTTTCTCTAGAAGTCAAGGTTTTTTAGTGTTTTAATTCTTTTTTGAAAAAAATTAATTTTCACTAAAGAAGTTAAAAGGATACAAAGCTGGCTAACAAACTCATCCAATGTCTTTCTCCAAACTAGCTATATATAATGCAAAGATTCAAGTAAATATGACGACTCTAATCTGGGTCAACCAACTTCCTATAAACGGTTGTTTATGTCTTCAATGAGACATTAAATTACAATTATGCTCGGACGCTCTCTTAGCCACCCACTTAAGAAAGTATTTCGCCAAGTTTCAAGCTTGTGTGTACAGAAATATTGGAGATTCTCTTGTTTACATACATACTCACACACATACATACTTATATAAAAATACATACGCACATACATACATACGCACATACGGCGCTTCGCGCCAAATGTATGTTCAGCAGCGAGGTTAGCGTAACTAGACATGACGTAATTTTTTAATCTTGTTACTTCAATTGTTATTGTTAGAGGTTTAGCCTGCCCGCCTTTGACATGGACATGCTATTAAATTCGTGCCACCGCGAACTGTCCTAAAAAGTTCCTTCTATAAATAGAAGACACTTAAAAATTAGACCAAAAGGGTATTCCCCCTTTTTGGTAGGTTCTCTCTTAGGGTGCATGGACATTTGGCTCTAAGTGGAGGCATGGAATGTATTCCCCTGCAGAAACTGCAGTAAAATGTGGTCTTCTTTGCAGGTAGGCAGAAGTTCCTTCTTTTCCTCCAGTGTTGCCGATGGTGTGCTGAAGAGGTCGCCTAGACCGAAACAGCTGTCCACACCGGCTAAATATCTGGACGCCCCCTTGCAGGACCTAGATTTAAATTTCCATGCACCAAGGGGCTGGAAATCCAGTGGATATGTGAACCCCCCCCCCCTCCTTGCCGGGAGGGGGGGGGGCTTCCATATGCATTGCTTCCAGTCACTTTCCTATCTTCTTTTTTTTTTTTTTTTGGAGGGGGTGGGAGGTGTGGGGCCAGGAGGGGGCTTTGACCTAAACAAAGATCTGTGATTATCGATTGATAATGCACAATTTTGCACAATTTTCTCCCCTGGCAGTGCTTATTCCTACTCGCCAGATAGTTTTCTGTCACATGACTGCTGTGTAGTCAACACCAATTTGTTACCATCCATGCTATTCACATGCATCGCCAGGCTATTGCCATACCATTTCTGTGTTATCTTCCATCCCTGTCCATAACAATTTTGGTTTCTATTGCGTTTCAGACATTCACCTCTGACATTTTTACTTAAATTTTCATTCCGTCATTTTCTTTAGGGTAGATGCTACCAGCGGATCACCACAATCTTGTGAGATGTACCAGTGGCTTCAGTACCAGCTTTCTCTTCAAAAGACTCTTTAACTGTAAAACGAAGAGTAAGAGCTCTTCACATTCAACTGCTATTATAGACACTGTTGTACCAGTTCAGCTGTCTGTCTTCTCCGATCTTTAGTTTAACTGTGAAACTAAGACCAAGAGCTCTTCAGCTTTCAAGTTCAGCTCTAGACAAACAGCAGTACCTATTCAGATGTCTGCCTGCTCCATTTGCCTTGAGCCGGAGCTTCGAGAGCCAGCTGCCTGTATTCCATGTGGACACACATTCTGCCACACTTGCATTACACAATGGATCCAGTCTCAGTCGACCCTTGGCCTGCACTTTGGCCCTAAGAAATGCCCTCAGTGTCGGGTGGCCATTGGGGGAGTTCAAAAATTGTACCTCTCTGATCAGCCAAATGGTGGGTTTTAATATTTATTTTATTTATTTTTGCTTCATTGTACCTTTGTTATTTTATAATGTATTATTATTAGCTGCCTGTAACTTGCTGGTCTTTGTACACCTCTCTGTTGAGTCCATTGAGCCCTGAGATGAAACTTTGGGATTTGTTTTCTACATGACAGTTAACTCATTGGAGACGTACCGCATACATATATACGCAGCTATTTGCCGGGTATCTGTATGCAGTGCGTCTCCAATGAGTTAAGGAGACAGGTCCACCGTGATAGTTCAAGGGTGGTGCCATAACTTGAATAGCTTGGTGCTTCTAGGCACCAAGCTATTAAGTTGTAAATACATGGGATGTATTGACCACGATAGTGCAAGGAAGGTGCCAGAATATCTTGGTGCCTAGAAGCACCAAGCTATTCTGGCACCTTCCTTGCACTGTCGTGGCTGATCCATCCCGTGTATTAACAGTTTTGTTCCCGTTTAGGTACATGTTTGTAGTTTTGTAATGAAATATTCTCTCTTTCAGTGGCACCAAGTCAGGCACATTCGTCAACTCCTTCATTTATTTCACCATGGCAGCAGCTGAGGTTATGTTTGGGTTATATTGCCACCCACATTTGCCTGACCTTCCAACTGCTGAAACAAGTTGCTGTCAAGAAGTGCCAGGGTACATGTTTTTCTGACATTGGGGGACTTTAACAGTTGCCTGCCTGTCCACGGTTTGCTTGCACATACAGCAGATCGTGCTATGACACGCTTTCTGTGTGAAGGAAATACGGGTAGACAGTTTGCGAAATTTATATTCATTTGGAATAACACCTCAATTTTATTAAAAGCTGACGCATGAATCATTCGCTGCATGAGGTAGAAAATTTTAACCCATATACTGAGGCTAAAAGCTTCAAATTTGTACACTGCCATATGCAAGCTAGTAGTATAGTACTTACAGATGAGGATATAGACCAATGGCTTTAGTTCAAGGGTAGTGCCAGAATATCTTGGCGCATAGAGGCGCCAAGCTATTCTGGCACTGCCCTTAAACTATTTCAGTCAAACTTCTTTCACACACTGGTGTATTACGAATGATAAGGGTTAAGTATTCACATGAGACCCTGCAGCTGCATGGCCTTTTAAAAATCTTTACCTCTTGCAAAAGTGAAGGGGCAGTATAAATTATAGTGTTTAGTCCTCCATCTGCAAGACACTTGATTTTGTGATCAGTATATGTACATTACTACATAGTAACATGTAATTAATTACATTCAAATTATAACACCCTCAGTCTGATGAACAGCTAAAGTTGTTCTTTGTCTTTAACCCTTTGGCTGTTGTTAGTGCTTTGTGTCGAGGTGATTCCTGCAGGAATCACCTCAACAGTAAGCTCTACTGACAACCAAAAGGGTTAAGAGGTATGGATTCTCATGATTGCTATGGCTGCAGGAGATATGCAGGGGTCAGTTGCATGAGTGAACTTAGTTCTGAGCAAGCCACTGAGCCAGGTGCTCCATTATAGTATCAGCAGAGCAGCTTGCTTAGTGGTTTGTGCAGGACTAAGCCCACTCATGAATGCAACTGCCTCCAGGGCCTAGTGCAGATAAGAAGGCTTGGATGAAGGATTTCTTAGATTAGTGCTGCCTGTAGGCAGAAAATTTTTTATTTTTTCTTAAAATGTTAAAATCACAGTGTTTAATATAATTAGTTGATTGATTACCCATTTTGCGTGCAGCTTGTTTGTTTTGTTTGTTTTGCACAGATTTGACAGAAATAACACTGAGGCTCTTAACTCAAGCAAAGCTGCGCTCACAGCATTGTTATGGTATGTTCATCATGTAAAGTTTGTAGAGCTTATCCTTCAAGCATATGTTGCAACTCAGATACCTGTGTAATATTAACTCCATATGTATGTGTTGCCACTGGCACTGGAAACTGTAGTGGTGGCTGCATGCATGAGGGGGTTAAAACACAAAGTATTTATATTCTAGTTGTACACTTAGTCCAGGTGAAATACTAGTAAAATCAAATGCTGTCAACATAACAGAACTTTGCTCTACATAATGTACAAACTACTTTGCTGTACATGAAAAACAGAAACATTGTTTTGGATTATGATCTATGTTAGTATGTAGTGGAAGTTCATGGAGGCTGATGGATAATTTGTGTCTTTTACTACAACTGTACAAGTACATGTGGTTTTGGGTTATGACCTATGTAGTGGAAGTTTAGTAGGTTTGCTGTTGGATAATCTTTGTCTTTTGCTAGTTTTATTTCTGCCTGTCATCTGGAATGTTAGTGGAATAAGTTTGATACATTTAACCCTTTGCCTGTAGGTAGCCAATTTTGTTAAGGCAATTCCTGCAGGAATGGCCTCGACAAAAAAATGCTTCGAATAAGTAGATGGTTAAGTTCTTTTCACACATTCTGATGCCTTTCCATTGTTATTGCTGTACAGACAGTATTGAAACTTTAACTCATTCAAAAGATGTGCCGCCTCTGGATACGCGGCATAAGCTGCGTGTCCAGAGGCGGCACGTCTCGATTGAGTTAACCCTTTCGCTGTAGGTGGCACTTTTTGTCCTGATGATTTCTGCAGGAATCATTGCGACAAAAAGCGCTACCGACTGCCAAAGGGCTAAAAGCAGTTGATAGTTGTCAGTCTTGCAGTTGATGTGATTTGTATTTGTATTGCAGTGACCTTACAAAGGGAGTGGTATGACTTGAGTGACAACTCACGCGTATTGGTGATTGCTGCTGTGGTGCTGATTCTGGCTTTCGTCATGCAAGACATCCAGCAAGACAGAGGCATTTACGCATGTGTCGTTGCCCCTATGGTGCAGCTGGTTTTTGACATTTTTCAACGAATCATCGGCGCTGCAGCTTTTTTGGTCTTCCGGAGTATAATGGTGCTGGTGAACTGTGGGCTAGAGATCTTTTTCGGACTGATAGAGATGGTTTACGCTGTGTTAGAGATGTTTGCCTTGGTTCTCTTTGACTTTGTGTGCGTTCCCTGGGTGCTACTGACAGCTTGCATCCAGTTGATAAGCGCTCTGGTTTCGGGTCTTTTCGGATTCATTCAGAGAGTGGTGACATCCTGTCTGATATGTCTCAGCGTTTGCTTTGTCATCAGCATGATGCATGAGGAATGGCAGACTGTCTTTAGTGATCTGGCGCTGACGATGGTAGATTGGGTGCTTAGACAACTTCCTGAGGAGAGAGCTGTTCGCAGGGAGGGAGTAGGTGCTGAATCAGGTCAGGATGGGAGAGAAATTTGGCATCATCGACTAGCAGAGTTGGTGCGAGCAGCAATGATAGTTTTACAGAGAGAACTAAGGCATAGAAGGGTGGCTAGAAGGGAAGAAGCCGTAGCGGAAGGTTAGAGATGTTCAGAATGCTATGATTGTAGGAAATGTCATCTATAGTTATGCAAATTCTGCCATTTAAAAAAAAAATTGAGGGTGTTGTTCTGTGAGTTCTTGAAAATGTCCTCATTGTCAGTTATGTACATAAATGTGTGTATGTTTGTGTTTCCCAGTGTGCTGACACAAGCCCCTTCCCTCTCCCTTCCCCCCACCCCTCCCTCCTCCCCCTAACCCTGTTTTACCTGGGTAGTCATGGGCTCACAATACCGTAATTCTTCCACGAGATTATCAGTGTTTTATAAATTCACATTTATTTTGCACTCTTGTGTTTTGATCAACTGAGTCAGGGAGTGAAAATAATAATTGCTTACTTTTTTTCTCTAATTTTATGTGCAATGCTTTTGATTACACAGTATTACCAGTATTTTTGTGTGAATGGTGTTGAAAATTGTGTTTTTTTTGGTCTGATAACTGCTGTATTTGTAAGCAGTGTTTTCCATAATGCTTTGACATGTGCATATCACACATATTGTACTAATCACAAAATGACACTAAGATTTGAAATCCATGTGTCTTAATGATACAGACAGAAAGCAGCAGCAGATTGAGCACGCTGATTTGACAGTGACTTGACTCATTTCATCCTTATGTTTATTGTCCTATGAAGGCTGCATTACAGATTAGGAGATAGATCAGTTGTTTTAGTTCAAGGGTGGTGACAGAATAGCTTGGCGCCTCTGGTACCATCCTTGAGTGATCAGTCAAATTTATTTCAAGCAATGGGTGTATCAGGATGAAAAGTGTTAACTGAATGTGATCTTCACAAAGTGCACAAAGACCCCCACATTTTATAAAGGAGAGTCATTTGACTCTTAAGTTTTCAGGCCTGTGGGAAGCACTGTAACTTTGGGTGTATGTGTGTGTGCTTGAATGCATGTGTGTACAGTGTGCTTACACCATGCTTGATTTACCAGTATGATGTTAATTCTGTGATAACTTTTAGCATATTGAAATCGCATTCAGATCCTACCTGTATACTGTACAGTGAAAATGATGAAAATGTGATCTGACAGAATTTAACTGCTTGACTGTCAGCGACCAGAAAGGAAACGATCGCATATCGCTCCTGCCTGAAGCACATAAATATGAATGAGGCTAACAAGAGGCATAGATCCTCATGAGCCCCTGCAGATGTAGATGCTTATGAGGTTCTGTGCCTCCTACATGGGATTGGGTGAGGAACACAGTTTTTTTCCTACAGAAAGGGGAGAGAGTAATTGTGATTCTGGAGGAAGGTCTGTCTTGGTAGATATTAGAATCAGCATTTAACAGTCTTGGTAGCGCTTTTTGTTGCAATATGATTCCTGCTGAAATCATCATGACCTAAAGCATTGCAGACAGCCAGAGAGTTAGAATTCTGCCACCTTCAGACAAGGAAAAGAAATGAGGGAGATCTGTTTGCAACCCACGGTACACACTGAATATATTATAGTTGTTCTTTTTTAATCATGTGGGTGCAGATTGCTTCGTCCTTTGGTGTGGTACTTTTATTTTTCTTTGCTTCCTGTGCAAGTAAGATTGAGTTGACACTTTGCTGTTTGTATTGTTTGCTTTATTTTTATATGAAGGAGATTTTTATGTTATAAAGTTGTGACTTTAACAATCAAGCCCTCATTTTGTCATGTGATTTACTTTATCAGTGATGCATTCCTGATCTCATTGTTGGTGCAAATTCCTGTTGTCCATCTAGATTCACTCTCAGTTTAGAAGTAACAGTTGTCCAGTCTTAAGTTTTATACCTACCAGTAACTTGATAGCAAGAGATCAGATTGCTATTGCTGTCAAGTTTGTTGTAAATTTAATGTACCATTCAGCCTTGCTACTCTTAAGTAGAAGATGAATTGATCATCATATTGATAATTCAAAAGTATTGCCCGAATAGCTCACCACCTGCACCCACCAAGCTATTCTGGGACTGGTTTTGAATTTATTGTGCAGATGCTAAGCTTTTCTGGCACCACTTTGAATCATGGTCGATCTGTCTTCTAATCTATTAATATTTAAATAGTCTTCAGAGGACAACTTCTGAAGTTTTCGGCCTCAGAACTCAATACATCTTACCAGACAGTCGAAGGCTGCTCTTACTGTCCACTTAAAGTATCAACTTAGATTGGACAACGTTTAACTCTTAAACTCCCAGAACTAAATGTCTTCCACTCTGTAGAATGGAAGTCATTTAGTTCTGGGCGTTTAAGAGTTAATCTGAGGAGTACATGTAACTTTAACTGGACAATGTGTAAACTAAGCAGCAGCTAAAGGTGATTATGACAGTTGTCGGGGCTCATGAGCATCCGTGCAGCTTGCTGAAAGAACATGCTAGCTGAAGGACTCTTATCAGCTAGTGTGTGTTCAGTTGTATATTTTATTTGTGGTTATTGGTTGGCCTATATTTTATAAACGATTGCCTCGGCACATAGATTAAAACATGTGTGTGCTGTTTCTATGTTTCAAAGAAATTATATAAACAATATTGTTCTGACATATTGTATTAATTTTTTAAAAAAAGTACTTGTATGTAAGTGAAGCAGTTCGCCTTTGGAAATACTTTACTGGTAGCTAGAATATTTTCATGTGCTGTCTGATTCATTAATGCTGCTCACAAAATGTAGAATGCATTGTTTATATTATGTTGTTTTTTTTATTTTTTATATAGTTTGCAATGTCAGTGATTTATAGTCACACATGCATGTATCATAAGCCTTTGAATAGTTTTGCTAGTTATCATCGTCCACCTGATCTTTGGAGATTGCTCACACCTCTCATTGACTGCCCTTGTTTCACTCTTACAAACGTACGTTTTCAGTAACTAACATAACTACCTCAAAGGTAAGTTAAATCATATTCTGTATTTCTTTTTTGTTGTGTGCTTACTTATTTCATACCTCAGGCACACAAAAGGTACTTTTTCAAAATGTCACAGCGTGAGAGAAAAGGCTCTTCAAGCGGCAATAGCAAAAAGCAAAAAAAGCATGCAGGCGCCCTGGTTGTGTCTGTCATGTGGAAATGCGATTGATGATAGTCAAGATGCTAGCATCCAGTGCTGTTTGTGCAAAGAATTTTGCCACAAGTCATGCTGTGGTTTGACCACAGCACAGTTCAATGCTTGCAGGGGTTCAAAGCTACTGCAGAGGACTTGTGAACCTTGTGGGGACAAAGAGGTAATTGGCAAGTCTCAAATTGAGGCCAAGCTGGATGGCATCTTTCAGCTGCTAAGAACTATGACTGACAGACTGGAATATTTGGAAAGTGTGCATAAGAAAGAAAACATTGACAAAAGGATTGATGAGACCATTGAACAAAAAGTTAAGGAATATATGCAGGAAGCAGAAGAGAGAGGAAAGAGAAAGTTGAACATAATTGTGGGGAATCTGAGTGAGAGTGATAGACAGCGGAGGAAAGGATGAGAGATGACAGAAACGGTGCGCGAGCTGGTGAGAAAGATGCCTGATGTGGATGCAGATGAGATAGGTTAGGGACCTTTAAAATTGGACATAATGTTAGACCAATACTGTTGAGACTGGTGGTGAAGACTGAGGAAACCAAGAAGAAGATGTTGAAGGGGATTTTTTATCTGAATAAAAACAAACCCCCAAACACACGCATTTATATCAACAATGACAGTACCCCAAGGAAAGAGAAAAAAAAAAATAAGGAACTAAGGGAGGAGATGAGAGAGAGGGTGCAGGGAGGGGAGGAAAATTTGATGATGTACTACAGCGCCTTGAAGATCGTCGCCAGAAAAAAAAAACAGCTGTTGGTGTTACTGCAGCACAACAGGATGCTTCTGCCACGCAAGCAGGGGCAGACAATTGACAGTATGATAGCCCACACAAAAAAACTTCAATTGTAAATAAGTGTACATATACTGAAAATGATACTAGACATTCATCTTCAGAAACTTCAGATTCCTCTTTATCTTTCTTCTTGCTCATCGTCTTGTCTTTTTTCTTCCATTGATTCCAATTTTTGCACCGTCATATACAGTAATGTCGATTATCTGTTAAATAAAAAGAGTGAACTTTTAAAAAGGATTGATATAAAGCCTGACATCATTGGTCTTACTGAAGTAAAAGCTAAAAATCAGATCTATACTCCATTGGATTCAGAATACACATTACCAAATTATGATATGTTTCTTAACACAAACCCTAAGAGAGGAGTTGCGCTTTACTTTAACAAAAAGTTGCATGCTCAAGAATGTGAAACATTGAACAATAGTAAGTTTGAAAAGAGCTTGTGTGCTATTTTGTGAGTGCTTCTGGTGAAAAAATTCTTGTTGGTTGTGTGTATAGAAGCCCCGTCTCCACAACTGAAAACACAGATTTACTATTACAACTTTTACGATCCGAGGAGATGCAAACATATGACAAAATTTGCATTTTCTGAGATTTTAATTTCCCATATGCAGGATGGGATGGCTCCTGGACAGGTGAGAAAAACAATCAAATTTTTAAGTGCATAAGGGACGCCTTCCTGATTCAGATGGTGAAAAATCCAACAAGACAGGCAAGGTCAGAGGTCAACATAATCTTAGTAAATGACGAGTTGCTAACTTCAGATATTCAACACTTGGATCCCATTGGCAAGAGTGACCACGATGTTTTACTCTTCCAGCTGTATATACCTACGGTAAAGGTGACACAGAGTAATAAATATTCCCCTAACCTTGGAAAAGGAGACTATGATAGTCTGAGAGCACATATTGCAAATAGAGACTTTACAACTATTAAACCTGAAAATTGCGGAGAGGAAAAATTCTGGGCATTAAAAAGTCTTCGATTTTGAAAGGTATGGAGTTGCACATCCCAAAAGTGAAGAGTAAATCACATAAAAGAACCACACCATCTTGGATGAATAAGGGTATTTTAAGAATGATTAAAAAGAAGCATAAGTTATATAAAAGATATCTTCAAACTAAAGAAGGTAGGGATTATCAAAGATATATTACCTTAACTCATTGTACCCCACGACCGAAATCCCCAAATTTTGCCGTTGTCCTCTGAAGACTGCAGTGCATTGCAGGACACAGATCGACCATGATAGTTCAAAGGTGTTGCCAGAATAGCTTGGCGCCTATAGGTGCCAAGCTATTCTGGCATCACCCTTGAACTATCATGGTCGATCCATATCCTGCTGTGGTGTGTCTGGGGTAGAATGAGTTAAGAAACGACTGTAATAAATTAATAAAACATGAAAGAAATATTGCAGATAAATGGAAAATGAACCCCACAATATTTTGGAAGTACATGTATGTACAGGAACAAACTAAATATAATTATGGAATAAATGCACTTGCTGTAGCAGATCATGAAAAGACAGCAACTTTGAATAAATTTTTCTCAAGTGTATTTGTGGAAGAAAATTTGAGTAATGTCCCATTGCTTGGTAGAGGTTAAAAATCTAATTTGTGCACAATAACAGATATTGTAATAACTCCTGATATTGTCAAGAAAAAAATTAAAAGGATTAAATCCTTCCAAAGTTCAAGGTCCAGACTGCATCCATACCAGAGTTTTACAAGAGTTGTGTAATGAGTTGGCAGAACCACTTTGCACATTATTTACATTTTCCCTTAAATCAGGTATTGTACCGCAAGACTGGCGAACCGCAGAGGTAAGTGCTATTTTTAAAAAAGGTTCTAGGTCAGATGCAGGAAACTACTGACCAGTAAGTTTAAGGTGCATAGTATGTAACGTTTAGAATCTATAGTCCGAGACGAGATCGTTAATCATTTTACTGTGAATAATATGTACACTGAATGCCAACATCGTTTTAGAAAGAAACGATCATGTGTTACTCAATTACTACAGGTTATGGATGATATAACTTCCTTACTTGACAACAAAAAAAACGGTTGACATCATATACTTAAACTTTAGAAAAGCATTTGACACTGTTCCTCGTGAAAGGCTTCTTCAGTAACTATGCCCCACCCGGGTCTGCCCTGGGGGACTTGGGTGGGGTTAGGTATTTTTTAGTTCCCAGGGTCACCCTGGTCAGCCCACAGGGTGGGTTTTCTCTCTATTCTGGGCATGTGTTTCTGTCTACCCTTTGTCCATTCACCTGTATTGCCTTTTAAAACTCTCCCTACTGTCTGCACTGCCTGTAGCTCTTGATATTGGATGTGTGTTGCTAAATGTCTTAGCTTTATTTAGCCCCAGTGTTAGGTTATTTAATGTATTTGACCGGCTGGCGACATACATTCAATGTTCTGTTTAGTTGTTTTTTTCACAAGCAGTGCAGGCACGTCCTGAGAAAGCCTTGTTGCTGTCGGGACATTAAGCAATGTACAATCAATCTTCAGTAACTATAGAGGCCTATGGTGTATGTGGAAACATTTCCAACTGGATAAGAAGTTTCTTACGTGAAAGAGAACAAGTGGTAAAGGTCGGAAACGCAAAATCAGACAAAATAAAGGTGCTGAGTGGTATACCTCAAGGAAGCATCCTAGGACCTATATTATTTACAATATTTATAAATGACTTGCCAGACTGTGTTATTAGCATGTGCAAAATATTTGCAGACGTCACTAAAATCTATAATGAATCCAGCAATAAAGACGTGTTGCAATATGATTTGGATCACTTGCAAGAGTAGTCCGACACATGGGACTTGCATTTTAATGTAGAGAAACACAAGGTCTTGCATGCTGGAAGGAACAATCCTGAACATGATTACTTGAGGAAAGTTAACAGTGACATTAAAAAGGTTGTATCTTGTGAGGAGGAAAGAGACTTGGGTGTTGTTTTTGATAAAGTTCTTACTTTTGACCCCCATATTCAGAACTGTATCAATAAGGCCAACAAAATGGTTGGAGTAGTTAAGAGAGCCTTTAATTATTTAAGGACATTTTTAGTAAACTGTATAAATCACATAGTCAGACCACATTTATAATATGCAAACACTGTCTGGTACAGTTTAAATTTTAGAGACAATCAGTTGCACTGGAAAGGGTACAGAGACGAGCAACAAAGCTGGTTAAAGAATGTAGAAATATAACTTACTTAGACAGACTCAAATACTTTGGACTACACTCCTTACGTGGATGTAGAATATGTGGAGACTTAATCCAAGTTTTTAAAATTTATAATGGCATCGACGACCTAAATTGGAATGACTCTTGCAGCACCATTTTGTGACAGAACCTGAAGCTCTGAAGGGAAAATCTTTGTACAGCACTGCAACACTAACCTGCGGAAGTTTTGTTTTTCTAACAGAGTTGCCATTGTGTAATGAGTTACCAGTTTCATTTTTTAAAAAAAAGCACCTAATATAAATTCTTTTCAAAACCAGCTGGACGAATTACCAAAATTAAAGAGATTTTTATTCCTATGATGAATGATTTATAGGAAAATTTGCATGCATAACAGACCCATAAAGTAATTAAAGAAAGAAATGACATTTGCAAAGGCCTCAAGGCCTATTTTGTCCTCGAAATACTACTACTACTACAATGTCGGTAGCACTTTTTGTCATGATGATTCCTGCAGGGATAAGACTTAAGGTTGTGGAATGGTATTCTGTCACATTATAAATTTGATCACATGTCCTTAAGAAAAGCATGAATACACTGTATTGTTTTTTTCTTAGCAAAGTTGTTCTTTTAGATATGATTTAGAGTCGTCCAGCTCTTCGGTGCACTTGTGACACACCATCAATTCTAGGCATAATTTGTTCACAGTACCTCCCACCCTGTGCTCATTATCACACTTGATCAACATCTTCATTGACATTTTCAGTTAACCTTTGGCTGTCTGTAGCGCGTTTTTTGTCAGCAAAAAGCGCTACAGATAGCCAAACGGTTACGTTGGTAGTAGATGATTTTGTTGCTTTTAGACTGAGCACAGTTGGTACACAGAAAATATTTATTTACGCAATATGTGATAGGATCTAATTATTGAACTTAAGGTAACCGTTGGTAACAGGTGTACATTTGTTTTCAATAATCGTTGGTAACAGGTGTACATTTGTTTTCAATAATATCACTCTTAGTATTGGAGGAACAGCTGGAGCTGGTCTTGGTCAGCAAGAGGCATAGACTCTCATGAGTCCCTGCAGGGGGCTCATGAGAATCTATGTCTCTTGCAGATCCATGCCGTTGGCTGACTGGCTCAAAGACCTTTGTTTACTCTGTTTGGGTTAATTTTATTGTTCACCAAAAATTCAACATCACATTAGCATGTGCACAAGTAAGAAGCTTGAAGGTACTGGTATTACAAACTACTGAAGCTGTCCTGTACTCCGGCTTTCCATTAAAAGAAAATTTTCAGTATTTTACAGATGAATTTTGACAGGGACAGAAAAAAATGGAAGGTTGTTCATCACCACGCTGGATAAATCTTGAGGGAAAAAGAAGTGTCAGATATTTTCAGGACCACATGACACGTGTGATTGCTTACACTGCTGCTGTTTTGTAAAGCTACATGATGACATGAACCTCGCCCCACACCACACCACCCCCTTCTACTCTCATTGGTGTACAGACTGTACTTGTGCAGTTTTGCAATCAGTACTGATGTACTTATCACAGCCGTGTTTAAAGTAAGCAGACTGTAGAGTGTGTGGGATGGATTTTTTTGTCATGCTGTCTGCACTGATGACGGGCAATTCTAATTCCAAGCAGAATTTTTTCTATACTGCAAATTGGCGAAGTTGACATTCAAAAACAAATTTGAGTAATGAAGACATAGCTGTTGTGAAAGATCAGCCTTTCTTCCCAGGTGGGGTGCTGGGTGGCTCGGTAGTAGAGCGTTCGACTCTCGTCCGAAAGGTTGTGACCCAGCTGGGGTCAAAATTTGTACAGACCTCTTTTCGGTGAAATCACCTTCATGATGGACAAAAAATGTTAAGCTCTAAACGTTTAACTTTTTTTTTTCTTCCCAGGCCCCATTGCATGGTTCTCTTAGTTGCAACCACATGACACATGTAACAAAACCAATTATGTAATGAATGTGTTATGAAGCATAGTAGGTGTATATATATATATATATATATATATATATATATATATATATATATATATATATATATATATATATATATATATATATATATATATATATATATAAAATCCTTGGCTGCACATCCATGGCAGTTTTTGTCACGGTGATTTTTGCAGGAATCATTGCAACAAAATCATCAACAGCCAAAGGGTTAAGACAAATATTTTGAAGTTTGTGTTTCCTTTTTTAATGTCATATTGAATTCAGAACATAATAGGCACAGCAGGCCTGTGTATGGCTGTATGCTGGCCAGCTGTGGTCGACATCAGTCCAGTGACCTTTTATGCACTTGTGTGTTTCAATATTTTTGCCCATCATATTTGGAAGGTTTGTTAAATCAGCCTAAATCAGTGTGGTCCTAATTATGGTTGTTTTATGTTCGTTTTTGGCTCAGTTGTGCAGTTTAACATTTGGAAACTTTGAATAAAGTTGATGATTGCAGGTTTGCAGATTCTAAATGTGTGTATGTGTGTGTAGATATCACAGCAACAAACCACAGAACATAAGATAAAAACTTTATCAGGCTTTTTTTATTGTTTGATTGCAAATTACACACCCCGTTTGATTTTATGATTTGTATGTGTGTAGATCAAGCTCCACTGTGTTCACGTTACCAACATGTCTGTCATTGCACTGTCTTTGTGTTTTTCTCACATACACATTTGTGTCTTTTTTTATTATATTTATCATTTTGCATCTTGGTGAGCTACGCCCCCAACCGGGTCTGCCCTGGGGGACTTGGGTGGGGTTACCTACCTTTTACTTCCCAGGGTCACCATGGTCAGCCCCACAGGGTGGGTTTTCCCCTCTATTCTGGGGCATGTGTCTCTGTCTATCCTTGGTCCATTCACCTGCATTTTCCTTTGTAAACCCTCCCCACTGTCTGCACTGCCTGTAGCTCTTGATATTGGATGTGTATTGGAAAATGGTTTTAGGTTTATTTAACGTATTAGACCGGCTGGCGACATACATTCAATATTCTGTTTAGTTTTGGATTTTTTCACAAGCAGTGCAGGCACGTCCTGAAAAAGTCTTGTTGCTGTTGGGACGTTAAGCAATGCACAACCAACCATGGTGAGTTATTTCCTAGCATCGGGCTGAACAGTTGCTGTGCCACCATGGACCTAAATGGTGTCACAGCTCACAAAAGAAAAGAAATCCTGAATCATTTTGCCTAGAATGCAATTACATAAATTAATTTGTAAGTCAGAAACATTAAAAAAAAAAAAGTATGTGACTGCTGCTGTGCACAAACCTACTAGAACTTGTCTCTGCCTTGGCTAGAGCCGGTATATTGAGCTACCGGGAACCCATTGGCAAGGGAGAGTTATCGTACATTTAGCTAAGGAGACGACTGCCAATACATGTGCAGACGACATATTCCTGTGACTTTTTATCGAGGAGAATACATTTCAGCCAAATACACAAGCACAACAGCATGTCCTGATTTATTTATTTATTTCAAGCTCAAGACATCGCAGAAAATTCGACCGAAACATAAGTGTACCACTCAAAGGAAAGCAAGACGAATATGGAACGCTGGGTTGAGTCGCATCGCACTCATCACAGGAGCTCAGTCCTCTGGTATTGGATTCGAAGTCACCAAAGCGCTTGTGATTCATGGAATGAAAGTTGTAGCGGGTTGTGCGCGAAACGTAGAACCCATTCAGGTTTGTTGCATTGACTACACAAATAGTAAACACTGATGGAGAGATACCGGTAACAGCAGCATCGCAAAATAGTCAACACGTGTATGTGTGTGTGAAAAAGCAAACATATATTATCACTATTAGTATAATTGTTGTAGATGCTGCCAATACTCGGCCATGGCTGCATGCACATTGGGTGTATAGGTCGAGATAAAGTTTGCATGTACATGTTTGTTTTCTCAAAACACATTACCGATGGTATTACATTGTGAAAATGGCCCTTAGCTAGCATAATTTTAGCCAAAATTTGGTTGTGTCCGTATTAAAGGAGTGTTGGCAGGAGTGGGGCGCCATAGACCGGGTCAGAGCCTGAATAGCCTCCCCTTATTCCCACCCGGCACGAGAATACCGCCCGTCATCCCTCAGTTTAGTTCTTAGATAGCACTAGGAAGGTTGTGTCTGTTTGTGCTCTGCGTTTTGGACTTGAACCGGTCGTCCGACCTTGGTTCTGTGAGCTTGGAACTTAGACCTGGGAGTTTGTGAACTGTGGAGCCGTTGAGCTTTGGAACTCCTTGTGCTCTGCGGTGCCGGTTCTCTTTCGTCGCCTTGGGGACGCACGGCCTTGCCGACGAGGGTTGGCGGTTGGGACTGTCGAGCTCACCCGACCTGCCGCTGTGACGAGACTTCGGAACCTACCCGGTCGTGACTGGCTACGAGTTTCTACAACCGGCTGACAGTGTTCCACTTCGGTGGGGGCACGTGGGTTTGCTACCTTTGCCGCCATGGCCAGGTAATATCTCGGTGAATGCCCTCGACCGGCGCTCTAGGGTGGGAAGGAGCGCCGAGCGTAGGCACGCGCTGTACTCTTTGGAATTCGTTGAGGTTCGTTTTCATCGCGCGCGATTTATTTTGCGTGACCTCGGAGGCCACGCTCGCTCGTTCTTCATTGTACCCTCTTGTTACAGACACCAGGTTCGTACCTGCACGTTGTGTGGCGACTTCCGTGGCCATCGGACGTGCATGCAATCTGCCTAGACGGGAACCTACCCGGTACCAGTGGCTAAGGCGTCCTGACCAAGTACAGATTGCAAGTCGCTTTCCTTCAAGGCAGTCAACAATGGTCCTTCCCCCGGAATGGCGTCGGCGACCGTAGCTACGACGCTTCCAGTCCAGAAGCAATGGCGGATTGCAGACATGACAGGCGGGAACGACCACGTACACTTACACCGGCAGCATCCACAGACCCGACTAGTGGACACTGCCCGGCCCCGCCGACTTCGGCGGCGCTTATGGCGACGGGTGACACGAGACTCGCGGACACCGGGACTCGGCCTCGAACAGCCCAGAGTGGAAGCACGACGGACGGACGAACCAGATGCCAGGGCTCGATCCTCGTCGAGATCACAGGTGAGCGGAGGCATTCCGTTCTCTTCCTCGGTGTCATTAGACACAGCCTACAATCAGGACGCAACCCGGAGAGACGACCGCCGTCGCCTCGTCGGGTTTCTGGTCGCCGCTACCGCTCTCGGGCGGGTAGCTCGTGGGACTCGAGTGGTTACACTGATTCACGCAGAGACTGCTTGGGCGTGGCGAGTCAACTTCGGCGGACAATTACGGTGGGGCCACGGCGACATGGTAGTCCTCGCAGCTTCCTTCGTAGGCATGGCAGAAGCGACCACGTGCGGCGAGTCGTACGGTGAGCCACGAGACGCGTCCGCTCTGGGTCTATGACGCCACAGGTCAGTGACGACTGGGTGTGAGAGTATATATTGCGCGGTAGTGGGCAAGATTGTTGTTGGTGGTTAACGTCTTTCCGGCACCTAGTTCTTTCATGCTAGCGTCTTACTCTTTTACCGCAGCGGTTAGAATGTTGCCTCCCAGCTGCGCGGCGGTTCGCCCGGCAGCTGGGGCACAACACCTCTTAGCCTTAAAAGGCTATAATCCTGGAACCACCTTACCGATAAGTACTTCAGGTTGAGAAGTGGCGATGAGACTCAGAGTGGTATTCTGACTCTCATAAGTCAATTTAATTCAAATACCTTGATTTTCCCTTGCAGGGCAATTACGCTCAAATAACTCTTTTAATAAGCATTCATTAATTACTTATTATTA
Source organism: Semisulcospira habei (assembly GCA_036245525.1). Taxonomy (NCBI): domain Eukaryota; kingdom Metazoa; phylum Mollusca; class Gastropoda; family Semisulcospiridae; genus Semisulcospira; species Semisulcospira habei. Next base: position 61,215,878 of record BTPG01000008.1, on the reverse strand, counting down.
TGATTATTGGGGCACCCTCGCCCGGGCTATACACGCGTTGGCGCCATCTCCCATCGTAGGTTACACCGGCGCTTGCTACGGCTTGCGACCTCCGCAAGTTTTACAGGACCGCTGCCCTTCACACAAGATCCCGGCTCAGGGATTTGGGCCCTACCATGCAGACGAGAGCCCGCCCTAGATGCAGGCAGAGAGACGACCCACGATCGGTTTCTGTGCCCGGCTATAGGTCACAATCCTTCAGTTCGCCTGACTTCGGAAGCATGTGCTCTCTTCACAGAGACCAGGGCTACGAGAGGAACAGGAGACGACGGCTCAGTTCCGTTGAGTCGCTACGCTTTGGGTAGACAGGCGCTCAGAAGTATCTTCGTCGCCGTTCGAGTTCGGGGGACCGGCCCTCGGTGGCTAAGCTGTTCCTGCCAAGTGCTGGGTCCATCTTCTTGGATCGCCGCCGTTCCCCGGACTTGGGAGCAGTTAGACTTCCTTCTCCTGCGCGCGGGACGGTCGACCTTCCGCTGGATTCCAGAGGACGTCGTGCGCCGCGGCTGGGCGATGTTAGCTACTCCACGTCGCTCATCCGTTCGGGTGCCGGTTCTTGTCGCCGCTTCTGTCTCCGCTCTCAGGGCTCCGGGGGAGGCACTGGTGTCTTCTTCCTCGTGACCCTACTTCTTCCGCTGCCAACGCTTCGCTGCGGCTATGGGCTTCGTTCTGATGTTTCGAGATACCGTCCTGCACGGTTCCCTTGGCCGACAGAGCAGTCCGAAAGGAGGCTAACAAGGACTCCGTCACAGCCGATGCACGCGGCTTACACCACTGGATGTAGCAGGGAGGGCGTACATCTTCCAGGAACACTGATGCAGGACAGGCGCGCGGTCATCGCAGACCTTCAGACGGGTGACAGGGACCACTCTTCCGCGCAGGCGCAGTTCTTCTGTGGCACCGGTTTGTGGCTTACCTCCAGGGACGGTGGCGACGTTTTGGGACGCCGACGGCACAGTCCCGGGAACGTCAGGGGCAGCTTACTCCAGGCCTGTGATGGATGCCTAACAAGTAGCAGTCTACCTTCGTTGAGGTCAGCTCGGGTTGAGGACTGGTCCGGCCGACCTCTCTGCGGGACCCGACTTCGGTCTACATCGGGGGTAACGACCAGTTCAGTTAAACTCCTGCTGAGACGAGGTCTCGGCTCTTCGCATCCTTCTTCACTTCCCCTTGGCCTGGCCGTGGTCATCGTCGACCAAGCTCAACGGTCTTCTTCTTCTAAGATGACAGCTTCGGGACCTAGCGGCAGCGTTCGTCTGCCGGGGTGGAGGCGACTTGGAGTTCCGGCATGCTGCAGCGCCTGGCCGGAGCGGGTGGACTTGCCTTCGTTAGCTACTGGTGTTTTACCCGCTCGTCACTGGGGATCCTACGGCCGGGGGCACAAGTACCAGGAGTTAGACGGGTCGACAGCATGGCAGGGATTAGTTTCCCGAGAGATGGTTGGCGCTCAGTTCCGCGGCAGTATGGTCGGCTCTTCTCGGGTACTGGTCGGCGGGTATGGCACACAATCTTCGTCCTATCGACTCAACACAAGTGCTTCGACATCTTGGCAGATGCTAGACTAGACCTGAGAGAAGCGGTGCGGCTCCAGGACTTGGGACAACCCGAGGTTCGACGTCGTCACCAGTTGGCAAGCCGCGCGGTAGGCTGGGATCCTGCCCTCTTCGTCGTCGACTAGGCTGCCTACGCTACGGGACAGATACTACGTGTTCTTCGCATGGATTCCGTCGAGGATGGAGTGCGTGGTCGTCCGGTTCGAGGGGGACTCCTAGGAGTTCGGGAGCAGGGCAGACTAGCAGCGACTATCAGTACCTTGTTCAGTTCGAGTAGCTCTGATGGCATGCTAGGGGATCGCCGGTCAGCCTGTCACCTCTTCTGCTTGGAGTAGGAGGGCGTACATGTGGGAGACGCTAGTGCGCTTGAGGCCTGTGGCGCGGGGAGGCGTCGCTGTGGCCAGATCTTTACTTTACTGCTCCCCTTCGAGATTGCATGCTGAGTTTTTCGCTGGGGGGCAGGTTGCGGAGGTAGGTGGGCGTTCCCTGGCTTGGGACGCTTGTCTCTTCACCAGTCGGTTTCGGCTCTCCTCCACATGCCCCCTCTGCAGCTCTCCACTACTCGCACGATGTTCTAGCAACCGAGCAGCCGCCTTAACAACCGGCCCTGAACTCCCCCGACACTCACGGAAATGGTGCTGCATGCCCTCTTCCACGGAGGCTTCCATAGGGCGGCCATGGGTGCTAAGGAGACAACCCGCAGATCCTCATCTAGACGAGTGGCGAGGGAAGACGACGAGCGCTGTGTGACGGGATCGACGACAGCCTTCTTCCCTCCGGCCCGGCGAAGCCCAGCTGACGGAGTACTTCCTCTGGCTATTCAACGCCCAGGGACGGGCCTTACCGTTCGGGACAATCTAA
>BTPG01000008.1:61156652-61194664 GCA_036245525.1 Semisulcospira habei | reverse complement strand
GGGGGTCTTTCAAAACCAGTCAAGCGTAGGCATGAGGTGTTTATGCATTATATGTAATTGCTTCGGGTTACAAGCACTGGTTTGATCGGGCGTTTTGTCTATGGGGGGGGGGGGGGGGGGGGGGGATTTGAAGTATTATTAACACTATGACTGAGTTAACCCCTTAAATTCTCAGTCATAGTGTTAATGAAGATTCAGTTCTTTCTTTATATATCTAATTACAGAGAAAAATAAAAGGAATTTGAGAAAAAGGAAAGGCAAGGTCGTGTGCGTTTTTGTGAGCGAATAACATAGAAAAATGAGGGCCAAAGAAGATTCTCTAAAACTCCCATATTCCCCCTCTCTCACGTGAAACACGCGCATTCACTCACACACTGTACATAAACACAGAACATTCACGTGGTGCTAAGGGCAAGCTCAAGCGAGCTACTGTAGTTTTTGGAAATTCAAAGTCGTTTGTATTTGAAATTTGATTAAGTGGGCTGAAACTGATACCAAAGTACACGCCAACTAACTCGGCACGGGTCTCAGTGACTGTCTAAAATGAATAAGTCATATGACCGGCTCACTGACAGAGCATGCAATGCGTCATTTCAAATTTGTATGCTTCAATGACCGATGACCGACGAGCATCCTATTCTCTGAGAAGGCTCAGTCATGGTCTGGTCAGGCTTCAGCAGGGAAGGCAGGACCCCCCCTCCACATCATCCGAGGCACCCTGACTGGACTGCGCTATCAGAACGAGATTGTGCAGCCCCTCATCCAGCCAGCTCTCCAAGCCGCAGGCGACAATGCTGTTCTGCAGAGCGACAACGCTCGACCTCATCGCGCCCGTGTCAGTGGTGGATGAGTACCGTGAGCAACGGGGCATCATGAGGATGGAGTGGCCAGCTCGTTCACCTGATCTGGCTCCCATCGAGCACCTCTGGGAAGTGCTGGGGCAACTTATAGTCAGCAACCACCCCCCACCTCAAGGCATGCCTCAGCTGACTCAGTTCCTGCATCAAGAGTGGGAAGCGATGCCACAACATGTTCTCCAAACCCTGATGAACTCCATGCGTCAACACTGCATTAAATGCTTGGCTGCAAACGGTGGGTACAATCACTACTGGCTGGACCAGTCTTGTGTGACTTTTCAAATGAGGGGTGGGTGATCATTCTAACGTACCGCTGTTGCTACAATTGCTTGATTTACTCAAAACTTAAATGAAATCGTTACTGAATAAATTAGCAAAGTACTGACTCCAAGTATTGTTACATTATTTGTGTGGTGGTGTCGGTGCGTCTGTGATAAAAAGTGGCCCTTACGTTTTGACCATTAGTATATGTGTGCAATGCGGTCTTGAATATAGCTAACTATTGACAGGTTAAGTGTTCGGTGTTTCAGTTTTTGGAACCAAAAGATGTGGATGCCCTTCTATATGCTCTGTCAGCACCACCGCATGTACAGGTCAGTTATAATTGTAATACTACTACTAATAACAATAGTTTGTACACATTTACCATTCCTAAAACTATATACATAATTATCTGCAAAAGGCATATATTCTTAAGAACCTGTGCAGCTGCAGGGTTCATGAGACTCTACACCGCTTGCTTGCTAAGATCAGTTCCAACAGTTGCGAGTGCCAGTATTTAATCAATTTAACCCCAAGAATGCATTTCCCAAATTTTCTCAGGTGTCACCCAACGGCTATGTACCACTTTCAGAAGATGGATCGACCATGATAATTCAAGGGTAGTGCCAGATTAGATTGGTGCCTATTGACGCCAAGCTGGCACTAACCCTTGAATTATCATGGTCAATCCATCTTCTGCAGTAGTGCGTCGGGGCTTGCAGGGCTTCCGTTTTAGTGCGTCTGTGACGCATTAAAACTCAAAATCACGTACTGAAAATGTAACTAAGGGGTCGTCGGACGCACTAAAATTAAGTGCATCTGCGTCCGAGACGTATTATCCTTGCGCCACCGTGCGTACCCTAACAGAGGTCGGCGACAGGCGTTCTATTTTTAGTGATGAGTTGGTTCGTTCAACCGCTCGCTTAGTCGCGGCTGCGTTCAGAATCGACCCAAACTTCGGTGTCGTACGAGTGTAACTGGACAGGCAACCTGTTAGTTTACTGACGTGTGGTGCCAGCATGTTATTACAATGTGCGTGCTACATGTTGAACGCGTTACTTTGCTGTGACGTCAACATTGATAGTATTATGGGATATGGCATCGAGCGTTTTACTTTCAATATTGAAAGAAGCGGTTGTACTGAAATGGCTGAGAAAAAGCAAAAGGATAGACAACATTCCACACATCTCCAAGCGGCATAGATCATCATGATCCTTCCAGGATCATGGAGACCTATGCCTCGACATGGTGAGGTTTGCAGTGTTTTTTATGCTTATTCAAAGTCCAAACTGATTATTTGCCACTGAATCACTCACCAGTCCCGGGGCCCCTGCATTGTTGGGAGTCGTTCGTGCAAATGAAACCTCCCTATTAGTGTCAAACTTACTAAAAACCAAGCTATTCAGACTTTAACCCATTTAGCCCTAAGTCGGTACATAGTAATTTGAGCATAGTGCCAGATTAGCAGGGCGCCATCACTCTACATCAAGCGCCAAGTTTATCTGGCATTACAATTGAATTATCATGGTCGATCCATCTTCTGGTACATAGCTTTTATGTACACACACACACACACACACACACACACACAGATAGAGAGTTTAGACAAATCAGACTTTGGTTGTCAACATGCCGCATCAAGTTCAGCAGAAAATGCTATATTCTGTTACAATACATTATCAAATGATCATACAAAATTAATACAGATATGTGTGTGTTTTTCTCTGTGTGTATGAGAGAGACAGAGAGGGAGACAAGCTTTTGCACGATAGATTACCAGTTAAAGAATCAATATCGTGGAAAGGACACGCACACATTCACAACAAATTTAAAGAGGAGAGAGCGAATTGAGTTAATTTATTTCAAAGAACATAATGATGAATGATGCAGTTTTTCTTAAATAAACCCCCACCCGGGTCTGCCCTGGGGGACTTGGGTGGGGTTAACTACTTTTTAGTTCCCAGGGTCACCCTGGTCAGCCCCACAGGGTGGGTTTTCCCCTCTATTCTGGGGCATGTGTTTCTGTCTACCCTTGGTCCATTCACCTGTATTTTCCCTTTTTAAACTCTCCCTACTGTCTGCGCTGCCTGTAGCTCTTGATATTGGATGTGTGTTGCTAAATGGTCTTAGCTTTATTTAGGCCCCATGTCGTAGGTTTATTTAACGTATTGGACCGGCTGGCGAAATACATTCAATATTCTGTTGTTTTTTTTTCCACAAGCAGTGCAGGCACGTCCTGAGAAAGCCTTGTTGCATGTTGGGACGTTAAGCAATGTACAATCAATCAATCAATCTTAAATAAAATTGTGGACCCTCTATTTTGCTCAGATGGGGGTCTGTGTACCCTCTGAAATGTATTCCTGGGGGTCTACAGACCCTTTAAACTGTTGTGAAAACGGAAGCCCTGGCTTGTATAGAAACTATCAGCGTTTATCTGCATGCAAGAAATTTCTAATTGATGTGAAAAGAAATTAAAATTTGCTATCTTGAAAATTTTGCTGAAAGTTTGTGTTATTCATTTATTGCAGTTCTATTTATCAGGTTCATGACATATTCATGAGAGGGACAGAACAAGTTTCCTAAGAGTATTGTGATAGCTGCAGCGTCTTTAAGGATTAAATGATTAGATGAGAATCTCTAGTCACACGTTTTCAAAACCAGGAAATTTATAGCTCAGTGCATCCACTTCACTTGACTGCACATGAAGCATTTTTTCTGTGCATGCTGCAAACTATTTTGTACTGGAGTATAGAGTGTGAACAATGTCATGAGTGTAATGATGTGAAAATGTAATGAGTGAAAATACATGCCATTATTGTTTTTAAATGCTGTTTTGCGATTTTTTTTCCCCCGATTGCATTGTACAGTAGAACCTACTTTGAGCAACCATCTTTTCTCGTGAGGAATAGTAGTTCTAAAGACAGGTGCTCTCTCAACAGAAGTCTGCAATGACAAAAAGTGTCACCTGTCATTAACGACCATTTTGGTGGCTAGATGTAGCCACCAAAATGGTCTATAACCCATTGTTTTCCTCCCTACGTCACACGACCAGTCACTTTAGCGCAAACCATGTGACCGTGATATAAAAACCCCTGTAGTGAAAAATGGCGGATGTTTTGTAGCCCTCTCAATGACGCATCTTTGATGCCAGTTTTGTTCTATAAAAGATCGCTAAACGTTCTAAAGTACAAAGTTACATAGTGTTGTTCGAAACCACAAGCACACTCAGTACTGGAGACGGCAACGTCATGACATATTTTAAATTACGTCATAAGTCCATTATGTGTAAATGTATATTCCTTTGACGTCAGTCATGTCTGGCGTGATCCAGGTCGCAAGATGTCTTCTTGATTTCTTTTACGAAAATAGTGGAGGAATGAAAACAAGTACGTTATTGGTCGAAGGGATTTGCTGCACGGACCCTTGTAGGCCTTCGCCGGGGAGGTCAAAGGAATCATTGTACCCCTCTTCAGGGTAAAATGGTTCCTTTGACCTCCCTTAGGCCTACAAGGGTCGGTGTAGCAAACCCTTGTGACCAATAACTTATATTCTCCAACAATCCAAAAAGTGCAGGGACGCAAAATTGTTGACCCGTTCGGCGGGAAAAGACAGGTACCGGCTACGCCTGTTTTCCTCCGAGCGGTGCCATGTGTAGCAGGAAACTAACACTGACGCGTCCGTTTTCCTCTTTTACTTATATTTTGTTCTTTTGATACCCCTGAATCTATAGTTTCTCCACAGTAGCTTTTCACAAATAAACTAACACTTTTGTATGCAGCCTTCGAGGTACAATGATTCCTTTGACCTCCCTCAGGCCTACAAAGGTCCGTGTAGCGAACCCCTCCGACCAATAATAACTTATATTACACCCCGAGTTTGACTTTTTAAAGTTGCTTATTGTCCTTTAAAGGCTGCATTACAGATTTGGAGATAGATCAACCATTTTAGTTCAAGCCGGTGGTGCCAGAATAGCTTGGCACCTCGGGCGCCAAACTATTCTGGCACCACCCTTAACTATCATAGTCAAATTTATTTCAAACAATAGTGTATCAGGATGAAAAGGGTCAATGATAGTAATCTCTCATCAGGGTGGGCACCCACAAGAAGTTCTCCTGTAGTGTCTAAGTCAACCAGAAAGAAAACATCAGTGTCAGGAATAGCTGAGGAAACTCCATCTGCACAATTCTGAGCCACCTGACTATGTACAATGTAAATACAAACAAGGTGGGATGAACCACAACCCACGAAGTCTCTTCTAAACGAGGACCATAACCTACAAAGTCACTTCTATATGTGAGCTGTCCTCACTGTCAAGAGTCTCTACGTGCTGTCTTTGACCTGATTCTGATGTTGTAAAAGCCTACGTCAGTGAGCTCTGTACTGGTCATAGTGCATACGCGTCATTGTTTGAGATACGTCATATCTAAGGTATTGCGATGATGTCTGGGTGGTGACAAGATTTCTGCTTTTACGTCACCATCACTGTCTGATTTTCTCCATCCCCACCCGGGTCTGCCCTGGGGGACTTGGGTGGGGTTAGGTATTTTTAGTTCCCGGGGTCACCCTGGTCAGCCCCACAGGGTGGGTTTTTCTCTCTATTCTGGGGCATGTGTTTCTGCCTACCCTTTGTCCATTCACCTGTATTTGCCTTTTTAAAACTCTCCCTACTGTCTGCACTGCCTGTAGCTCTTGATATTGGATGTGTGTTGCTAAATGGTCTTAGCTTTATTTATGCCCCATGTTGTAGGTTTATTTAATGTATTTGACCGGCTGGCGACATACATTCAATTTTCTGTTTAGTTTTTTTTCACAAGCAGTGTAGGCACGTCCTGAGAAAGCCTTGTTGCTGTCGGGACGTTAAGCAATGTACAATCAAATCAAACTGATTTTCTCCAGAAGTCGAGGTTTACTTTTTAAATTTTTTTCTGCATAGAATTAATTTTTACTAAAAAAGTTCAACAGATACAAAGTTGGCTAACGAACTCATCGAATATCTTTCTCCAATCTAGGTGTATCCCAAATTTCAAGTTATGACAAAAATTACGGACTCTAATGTCATTCAACCGACTTCCTGTAAATGGTCTTTTAACCCTTAAATGAGATGCCCAATTTGTTTTCTCAAAGCACATTCCCGATGACATTACTATTAGGAAGATATGCCTAGCTTACCCAATTTCAGCCTAAGAACCTGTTGTGTTCCTACACAACCAGGGAGGAAACTCTAGAGGGCCATAACCAGGGACCCTGAGTAGCCTCCCGTCCCTGCCTATCCGGTCACGTGCCACGTGGTGTCACGCCAGTCTATTTGCTTAGCTTACGTTCTAGCCTACAGGACCTTGGCTGTGTACGGTGTGACTGGTCATCGTTGGATTACGTGTGTTCCTTTGGATTACATGGGGTTCCGCTTCCTACCTTGGATTACGTGTTTGCGGGTGTGGTTCCCTGGGTTTACTGTGTGCCTTCTGGGACTTACCTTCCTGCCCAGCGCGTTCTGTGGGCCGTGTGGCAGGTCCCCCCCCCCCCACCCCCCACCCCCCCCCCCCCACCCCCGTTTCCGCAGCCATGGCAAGGTAAGGCCTCGGTCCATGCCCTCGACTGGCCCTTGGTGGGGCGGCGGCTTCGACCCTGGGTGCTATTATTTTGTCTCTCTTGGCTTGACTTCGCGAACGAAGATTTTATAGGGCTTGTCCACGTCGTCTGCAGGCATTTTCGTGGCTGCGGAGGCCAATCCGGGACAGGCAGGTTCGATCGCAGTGGCTGCAGGGGAAGGTCTGGTCAGGGTTCTGAGTTACGACAACTGTTTTTTCTTCTGAGCCGCTTGTCCTTTAGGTTAGCTCTGCGAGAGTCCTCAAAGGAGACGGCTGCCTTGTGAATGGTGGAGCGCCAGGTGTCACGGTCCGCAGCAAGCGAAGACCACTGGCGGTGGTCGATTTGGCAGGCACTAAGTGACTTCTTGAGACCGTCTTTGTATCTCTTCTTTGGTGCCCCTCTGTCTCAGTGTCCAGTGGCGAGCTCGCCGAACAGAGTGATCTTGGGTAGGCGATGATCCTCCATCCTGGAGACGTGCCCCGCCCAGCGAAGCTGTGTCCGCAGCAGCAAAGCCTCGATGCTCACAGTTTTCGCCTGTTCAAGGACCTCGACGTTGGTGACAGTCACTCCAGTGAATGCTGAGGATGGTACGCAGGCAGTGCTGGTGAAAGTGTTGCTATTATTTATTTATTTAGCTATTATTTTGTACTGCTCGTATTACTACTCACGTCAAACTCGTTTGGCGGGGCCACAGGGAGCCCACGCCCAGTCGCCTTTCACGTCTAGTATGTGTTGCAGCTGCCAAGTTCGCTCCTCCCTGCACTGCAGCGACTTCCAATGGCTGAGTGATAGCCACGTGGTCTTCCTCCCCTGTTCCGGCTGTGCCTCCGACCACTCTTGCGATGTCTGCACCGCCTGACTGGAGGAACTTTGGTCACAGATCTGGAGTTTGTACCGGCGCGAGCGCCCGACGCCGGCCAATGACCGCCCGCCATGGCGCCCCCCTCCTTGCTAGGAGAAGAGACCAGACGCGCCCGCTCAGACCTTGCTGAGAGGACGCCACATCGGGCCCGTTATTACACCTCAGGTCCAAGGACTTCGTCTACCACTGTGCCCCCTCTGACCTGGCCCGCCCGCTCCTCGGAGGAGACCGGCCGGCAGCATGCCCGCCTCATCGAGGCCCGCCCGCTCGTACCCCGCATTGCGGCGACTGATACACTGGGCCCTGACGTATTGCACAAAGACAAGCCCGCTCACTCCCATGGGAGTCTAGCCGGCAGAGTCGCCCCTCATCGAGGCCGCCTGCAGCGACCTTCGTCGCCTCATCCTATGACTGCTGGCAGACCGCTCTTCGGACATTACTCCTAGGAAGGACCGTGATGCGCAGCGCACCCCCGCTGCGCGAGCGCCCTTCGGACCGGCCGGCATTGCGCCCGCCCGCCACGGCTCCACGGAGGAGACCGGCCAGCAGTGCGCCTGCCTCATCAAGGCCAGCCCACAATGACCCCGCAAGGCGTGACTGACACCTTGGGCCCTGACGCATCTCATGGGAAGAAGCCCACTCGCTCCCCCAGGGAGTCCGGCCGGCAGTGCGCCCGCCTCATAGAGGCCGGCCTGCAGCACGCCCGCCTCATAGAGGCCAGCCCGACCGCTGATGTATCTGACGGGAACGAAGAAAGGCCCACCCGCTTCCCCAGGAAGACCGGCAGGCAGGGCGCCCGCCTCACTGAGGCCGGCCCACAGAGACTTCCGTCTCCCCGTCCCACTACCACTGGCGGACCTGGCAAGCCGCACGACGCTAGGAGCTCCTTGCGGCCAATGGCGATACCACGTTGAATACTCTGGTTCTCGTCTGTTCACCGGAGGTAAGTAACGCCGGGCTCGGTGAGTACTTGGATGGATGACCGCCGGGGTACTCTTTAAGTGCTGTTAGCGCACGCTCCTCTGCCTCTAGGGACCGTGATGTGCAGCGCAACGGCCGACGCAGCCCCCGACCCTCCTCGCCCTCCGTTCGCTCGACCACCTCTCACACCTCGAGGCCTCACAGCTGCAACAAGGTGCCTCTCGCAAGGCCGACTTCTTCTCCGACCATAGGTGGCCCTCGGGCCTCGACGTCGCCTCCCACCAGGATTGGTACGCAGGGCGTTCCCAGGCTTTCTCCTGTCCCCTACCTGCAGGGGATCCGCCGGCGCAAGTACAGGCAGGCGGCTCCGGGCGGTCGCAGCGTAGCATGCTCCGCAGCTTGGACAAGACTGCATCCCTTTTCCGCAACATCTTGGCAGGCTCAGGATTCTTGGAGCTCGTGACACAGCATTCGTCTGTCTAGGACGCCTCGCTCCCGTTCGCTGCCTTAGGTGACCACCTCGCCCGTGCGGTGGCAGCTACCGGGCAGCGTATCACTCCTCCATCACCATGGCCGCCGCGTCGCACTGGGACCTGATGCGTCGGGATGCTGTGCTCTTAGCCTGTCGTGGCCTGCCCCCCCCCCCCCCCCCCCCCCCCCGAGGTGAAGATGCTGTTCCGTCACGCCCACCCCTTGGCGGCTCCCTCCTCTACGGCCCCTCTTGGCAGGCAGTTAAGGACCTCTGACCCAGCAGCGCCGCTCCCTCCCACTTCCGGCGGCCCGCATGGCCGTGGGCTGAACCCTGCGGATCGTCAGACCCTCCGCTCGCCGATAACATGAAAGGGAAGGAGAAGAGAGGAACCGCTGCGGCGCTCACCCCTGTGGACCGGAATCCCGCCTCATCAGCTCAAGGCCGATGCTCTTCGCAGCGAGGTTGCTGCTCTACTACAGAGACCGCCGCAGAGGTGGTCACGCGGCTTGTCTCCCCAGCATTCTACAGCCACCTCTTCCTGATCCCCAAGCCCGGCGACAAGTGGCGCCCCATCATCGACCTCTCGGTGCTGAACGAGTACATCGCGGCCCCGTCGTTCCACATGGAGACAGCCGGGGCCCTCAGGGCGGCCCTGCAGCCCATGGATTTCGCCACCAGTCTGGACCTGTCGGACGCGTCTCTACTCGTCCCCGAGCATCCCGCTCCCGGCGTTACCTGTGCTTCGCCTTCGACGGTGTGGTCTACCAGTTTCAGGTGCTACCATTCGGCCTCAACCTCCGCCCGTGAGTGTGCACTCGCATCACCTCGGGGACCCTGTCATCGCCAAGGCCAGACAGTCATCCTCAAGTCCGACCTCTACCTACTTGGACGACCTCCTCCTGCGGAACTAGTCAGAGGCCACCTTAGGGACGGACAGAGATGCGCCACTCGTGTTGCTGACTCGGCTCGGCTCCCTGGTCAACTCGGACAAGTCGGACCTCACGCCCTCCCGCCAGTTGTGCGTCTCGGCTTGGCACTTCTGACCGACCTCCACCGGGTGGGACTTCGGTGCCCCGGATCTGGACGTTGGCCTCCTTAGCCCAGCAGATGTCCCAAGAGGAAGTGGTCCCCTTCCAGAGTATGGCTCCAGCTCCTCGGCCTGACGAGTGCGGCGGCGGATCTCTTACTACTCAGCCAGCTGTACTCCCGTCCGCTCCAGTTGCTTCTGCTTCTCCACTGGCGGCTATCCTCCGGCGATCTCGCTACCCCAGTGCCAGGTGTCCCAAGGCTCCTGCCTCTTCTGCTCCGCTGCGCGGACCCCGCGTGGCTCGCGTTGGGAGTACCCCTCGCCTCACTGCCCCCCCCCCTCCCCCCAGCTGTCTCTCTGCGTGGATGCAAGTCTCGCCGGGTGGGGCACACACCTTCTACCGATGTTACCCCCTCGCGTCCGGCCGCTGGCCACCGGGCCTCGCAGACAAGCACATCAACTGTTTGGAGCTGAATGCAGTTTGGCGAGCCCTCATCGCGTGGGAGACACGTCTCTGACACCAGAATCTCCTCGTCCTCTCGGACAACTCCAAGGTGGTCTCCTACAGCCAGAAGCAGGGCGGGGCGCGCTCCCCCCCCCCCCCCCTGCATCCTCCTGTATCGGGTCCTCCGGTAGTGTGAAGACCGCGGCGTCTCCCGAGCGCGACACATCCTGGGCCACCTGAACGTCTTGGCCGACTCCCTCTCTCGGCGCGGCCAGTTCCTCCACACAGAGTGGACTCTTGAGGCCGGATATCTTTTAGATGATCTACACTCAGTGGTCCCATGCTCCCATGATCGACCTCTTCGCCACGAGGTGGAATCGTCAACTTCCCCTCATCTCCCCCATCCCGGACCCCCTCACCTGGGCAGTCGACGCGCTCTCCATCTCTTGGGACGGCCTCAGCGCTTTCGCGTATCCTTCGACAATGCTAGTCCCCAAGGTCCTGCTCAAGCTCAGGGGATGCATCGTGGTCGTGTTTCTGGTGGCCCCGTTCTCCTGGACCAAGTCTTGGACCACCGACCATCTGAGTCTCGCCATTGGCCCACCCCCTACTGCTGTTCACCCCATGCACGATGCTCAGGCTACCCCACCAGAGGCTGTTCCACCCGTGCCCAGAGCGGCTTCTGTGCGGCACACCTTCGCCTCTAGTGGTTTCTCGAGTGCAGCAGTGGAGGCTATCACTACAGCCCACAGACCCTCAACAAGGCGCGTCTACGAGCGAAAGTGGCGAGTCCTACGGTCCTGCTGCGCTGTCCGGCACCTCTCCCCCACTGATCTGACTACCCCACAGCTCGCCGAGTTCTTCCTCTGGCTCTTCGGCGAACAGTCATTAGCACCCATCGCCATCAGGGGTTACCTGGCCACGATAGCTGACACTTATCGCCACCTTGGCCGCCTGGACCTCGGCGCCTGCAAGGACCTCGCCGACCTCTTGGCCCACTTCGGCCTCCAGTGGCCAGTCCTCTTCTTGCTGATCCCACGCGGGGACCTACCCTGGGTGCTTACGTGGCTGAATTCGGACCGATTCGAACTGCTCCCACTGGCCTGGTTCGCGGACGTGACTCGGAAGACCTGCTTCCTGATGGCCATCGCCACGGCTGCCCAAGTATGCGAGCTGCACGCGCCCTGCCTGCCTGCAGTTCAGGATGGATGGCTCCATGCAACTCCTCACCGACCCTTCCTTCCTCACTAACACTAGGTCTCCCTTGACCGCGCCCCAGGCGATCACCATTCGGCCACTGACAGGGTTGAACTTTCCCCGGGAGACCAGGCAGCAAGATCCGGTGCGCGCCCTGCGCATATACCTGCGCCGATCCAAGCACATCCAGAGGGGACGGTCCCACCTCTTTCTGCCGTTGTCCCCAGGCAGAACAGACATCTCGGCCCAGACGTTATCCTCCTGGCTACGCTGGGTCATCCGGTCCGCCTACAGGACCTCTCCCCGGAGGGAGCTAAGAGGCTAAGGATCCGCGCACACGAGGTTAGAGCCATGGCCACGAGCGTCACCTTCGACCACAACTGTGACGTCAGAGATCTCATGGCGGCTGTGGGCTGGCGGGTGGAATCGACCTTTGCCCGGTTCTATCTCAGGGACCTGGCCGGCCAGCGAGAGGCCTGGCCCTGGTGGGGGACATCGCCGCGGCGCAACACTCCCTCCTGGCGCCGGAGGTGCCGTAGGCAAGCTTAGCTGAAATTGTCGGGAGTTTGCTCCGGGGAAGGCGGGTCTGGCTAAGTCTTTATACACTGAGGGGGTAATATTGTGGGCGGCACCCTCCTCCTCTTCGGCTTCGCTATTCTTCCTAATAGTAATGTCATCAGGAATGTATTTTGAGAAAACAAATGAATTTTTCTCTAAAATGTATTTTTTTGAAAAATACTTACCGATGACATTACTCAGAGGACCCTTCCACCTGTCCCGCTTGCCGCCAGTAAGCTAAGCATTTCCGACTGGCACGTGACCGGATGGGCAGGGACGGGAGGCTACTCGGGGTCCCTGGTTACGGCTCCTAGAGTTGCCTCCCTGGTCTCCCTGGTTGTGTAGGAACACAACAGGTTCTTAGGCTGAAATTGGGTAAGCAAGGCATATCTTCCTAATAGTAATGTCATCGGTAAGTATTTTTCGAAAAAATATATTTTAGAGAAAATTTCATTTTAATATGCTTGTAGGCTGTGCTAGGCACCCCTTAAACAGAGCACTTCCAAAAGTTTCAAGCTTGTATGTACACAAATATCAGATTCTCGTGTTTACATACATACGCACACACACACACATGCGGCGCTTCCTGCCAAAAGTATGTTCAACAGTGAGGTTAGCGTAACTAGACTTGGCGTCATTTTTATCTATTTACTTTAGTTGTCGGATGTTTAGATCTGCCCACTTTTGTCATCATGGGCATTCATTTGAATTTGCTCCAACGCGACCCATCCTAAAAAGAAGGTAACACAGGACAAATAGTACACAGTTTATTATTGTGATCATTGCATTGATAAGGCCAGCTTTTACAAGGTTGTTATGTAGCTTATATTTTATTCTTCAATATGCTGTACGTCGGTCTCGCAGCAAGCTGAAAATTGTAACAAATCCCTGCAGTCGGTGCACATAAAAATACTGGTACCAGGAACTTAAACATTGGTAAACACTGAATAAAAGTCAACTGGAAGGTGGGATGGGGTGAGGAGGGGTCAGAGGACTGAACACTAACAAAGTAAAATCAACAAGAAAGGCAAAGCCATTATGGCTCATGTGGAGGTGGGATGGGGTGAGGAGGGGTCAGAGGACTGAACACTAACAAAGTAAAATCAACAAGAAAGGCAAAGCCATTATGGCTCATGTGTAGAACCGATTTACATATTATGTGCGACCTTTGTGACAAGGGCCAGGGCTGGCTTCTGCAGCAGCAAAATCTACGTTTTCTGAAAATGTAAGCATTTTTCACACATTTGTCAACCCCCCTTGACCTTTTGTGATGAGTCGACTAAATTAGTATGCATAGGAAGGTCTTATCGTCGGCTATCTTTGTACAAAATTTGGTTGAAAAATTTGCAAGTAATTGGGAACGCCTACAATTTTATCAAAAAAATCAGCATTTTATACACATTTGCCAGCCTCTTGTGACCCTTGACCTTTCCAAGGGGTCATCCAAATTAGTATGCATAGATAGGTCTTGCCATCAGGTATCTCTTTACCAAATTTGGGTTTTAAGTTGTGAATGGTATTTGTGAAAAAACATCTTTTGTCAAAATATGACTATTTTATACCTATTTCCTGAGCCCTTGTGACCCTTGACCTTTCCGAGGGATCAACCAGATTAGTACGTATAGAAAGGTCTTACCATCAGGTATCTTTGTACCAAGTTTGGGTTCGAAGTTGTGAATATTATTTGATAAAAAATAAATTGTCAAAATATAGCTATTTTTTTTACCTATTTCCTGATCCCCTGTGACCTTGACCTTTGTGAGAGGTCACTCAAATTGGTATGTTTAGAAAGGTCTTGCCTCAAAGTATCCTTGGGTCAAGTTTGAAGAATGTGACTTGAATAGTCTCTGAAAAAATGCCAATGTTAAAGTTTACCATGGACGACGGCGGACTTGACAGACGGACGACCACTGGCCCAAAACATACCTTTGCTTCGCACCCGAGCCAATAAAAACGAAACTGCAGAAACTATACAAGGCAACGATTGAACAAGAAGGTAAAATAATGTAATCAAACGTCCAATTTGAAATAAATTTTTACAGCTCGCAGGAAATGAGCATGGTTGCGAGCTTGTGGATACTGTGATTTCTGCAGCACACACATGCCACAGACCCACAAAAGTGATGGTCTGTTATTTTGGACCTTGCAGCTGTATGCCATAGGGTCCGAAATAACAGACAACAGATTTATATTTTGCTTTGATAATCATATGCTGGTTTGTAGACTAGGACCTTGCCACTGCTTGCTAAAAGGTCCAGAATCGCAGATGAGACAATTACATTCTCTAAGAAGCAGGTAGTGAGAGTTCCTATTGCCTATAGTACATGTACAGTATAAGCGACATTTGTTTTCATTCCTATGTCACATGACCGCCGTGAGATGGCCTTGGTCGCCTACTCGGCGTTAAACACAAAGAACTGTCACTCGACCAATCACTTCACCGCAAAGCGTAACGTGACCTCGCTATAAAAATCCTTGTAGCGACCAATGGCGGACTTTTTGTAGCCCTCTTTCTGACATGTCTAGGATGTCGGTTTTGTTCTACAAAAGATCACCAAAATGTTTTAAAATA
The DNA here is from genome assembly GCA_036245525.1 of Semisulcospira habei. NCBI lineage: Eukaryota > Metazoa > Mollusca > Gastropoda > Semisulcospiridae > Semisulcospira > Semisulcospira habei. The sequence goes on along the minus strand of BTPG01000008.1, from coordinate 61,179,903 downwards.
CAAAGTTACTTAGTGTTGTTTAAAACGATAGGCACACAACTTAAGTCATAAGTATCATGTATAAATTTATATTCCTTTGACGTCGGTCATGTCTGACGTGATCCAAGTCGGAAGATTTCTCTTTAATTTATTTTATGAAAATAGTGGAGGAATGAAAACAAATACCTTATTGGTAGCAGGGGCTTGCTGCATGGACCCTTGTAGGCCTTTGGGAGGTCAAAGGAACCATTGTACCCTCAGGGTACAATGGTTCCTTTGACCTCTCTCGGGCCTACAAGAGTCCGTGTAGCAAACCCCTGCTAGCAACCAGTAATTTATACTGTGTCACTATGACAAAAAAAAAAAGAGGACAAACCACATTTCTGGTCACATAATGCCCAAAGTAACATTAAGAGGCAAACACACACATAAAGAAAATCAAGTTTCATTACTTATGAAAAAAAAATCATTGGGGTATGGGACACTGCAACATAATTCTCAGAATAATGATTCTGATTGACTTTAGAGTAATTTTCATCCTCGAAGAAAAAACTCCCCCCAAAAACACCACAAATCACAGAATCGCCAACCTATCATCTCTTTCCTGTCTGAACCTCGCAGCAACACAAATAGTACATTGTGAATTTCTCCTGTATTGTAAATCGGCTGTCTAGTAGTGTTTTTTCATTACAATCTAATAATTATGTCAATACACACATAATTGATGTTCTTCCTTATAATCTCAAATTAAGTTCAACTTATACGTTAAACAGAAGAAAGTATTCTTCAGAGAGGTATCGGTCAAGTGATTCCAATTTAGCCAGGGAAAAAAACCTATAACTTAATGTAAAATGAGCTTAAAAGGTCCGTCACAAGAAAACGACAAACGCCAAACAAGAAGTCACTAAACCCAATGATAAACAAATAAAGGAAATAAATCGACACATACACGGTCCACTTAACAGTAGCATGAGGTCATTTTGTTTTTGTAATGTGATATCAAGCAATATTCCTGTTGATAATAAAAACACAAACAACTAAACTCCAATTTTAAAAATGCTGGAATAAGATGCATGTCAGTTTTTAACAGCTTTTCAAGGATTGTGGAGGTGAAAGTAAAACTCTGAACAAGCAAAACACTCCATCACGGCAATTACACAATTATCTATTAACCCTTTTAGCCCCACGGGTGCATTTCCCAAATTTTGGAAGTTACTTAAAGACTATTTACCGGTTGCAGGAGGTGGACTGACCATGATAATTCAAGGGTAGTGCCAGATTAGCTTTGGCGACTGAAGGCGACAAGCTAATCTGGCACTACCTTTGAATTATCATTGTCAGTCAATCTCCAGCTGCAAGGTGTTGGGGCTAAAAGGTTAAGCTGGTATGTAATTTTTTACTTTTTGGCGGTACAGTTCAAAATCACATACCAGCTGACACTTGCGGCTTAGTATGTGGAGTACTACATGCAATTTATTTTTGTCATGCAAATTTCAAAGTTGCAATATCCACTGTCTGCGTGTAATGTACACAAAATAACAGAAAATCTGTATCGAGTGCTGAGGCCACAGGATACATATTGAGCGTTACACACCAGCCCCACACTAATCTTAACCCACTTGTGCATGCAGCCACTGGTCCCGTAAACGGTACCAGTGGCTGCATGCACAATAAGCTAAATTAAGCAGCAGTTATTGATACAATATGCCATAATATCTACTGTTTAGAGATAATAAAACACATTAACCCCAATGTGCATACAGCCATCAGTAGTGTGTACAGTACTGGTGGCTGCATGCACAAGGGGATTAAAAGTTAAAACTCGGAGCAAACAATTTACATAAATAACAAACACATGTAAAAATAAGAGCATAAAGATTACATCGGTCGGATAAACAATATTACATCCACGTTTCAGCCTGAAACAGAATGCTGTTAACCCTCTTGTGGCAGCATGCACAAGGGTGTTAAATGCCAGGAATGGTGTACATAATCCATGGATAATATCAGTAATTATACAACAGTCAAAAACTGTTTCTGTTAGTCCACTGGTGTTCAATTCTACCTGATCCGTGTACATTTTAGTCACCTACAATATGCTATTTGCATTCAAACAAATTTTCTACTGCAACACAGTATGCCTTGTTTTCATATACATGAATCTCATTTATTTATGCTGACCTTGGCATTACAAACCCCAGATGAGTAAGCCCCCTTGTGCGTACATGCAGTCGAAGGTTCTGAAAAGCGTACTGGTGGCTGCATGCATACAGGGGTTAAATCTAAGAAAACAACACTGACTGTGTGCGAGTGTCCCTATGGCTATGAATCTAGTGAACTGTAGTTGATCAAGCCACACATTCTTCTAACTCCTTCACTGCTAGCGGATGCAAAGCCTGTTTTTAAACTTATTGTAAATTCAGCGTCTAAGAATATAAATTAGTTACAGGAAGAGGCATAGATTCCTATGAGCCCCCACAACTGCCATGGCTTATGAAGATCTATACCTCCTGCAGTTTGGTGGTGTTCAATTTTTCTTGGCAGATGGGTAGGTGGGGGGGAGGGGGGGGGGGGGTCGGGGTTGATGTCATTATTACTAAAAGGCCTGCATGTACCTGTCTGCTAAACACTGCACATACAGTAGATATAGAAATAGAATTCATACTTTTCTCAGTGGATTAAGTACCCACTCAAGAGTAACTCACAGCAAGCATCTAAAAAGGCACCCTTGAGTTTCATGCCAAGCGAAATCCAGTACTATCCTTCACTATCTTCATTATCAGTTGTCCAAGACTACATTCTGGAGGCAGATGGACTATGACAGTTCAAGGGTGGTGCCAGAATAGCTTGGCGCCAAGCTATTCTGGCACCACCCTGCAACTGTCATAGTCAACTTATGATCGATGCAGTGTCAGGTTAAACAGTCATTGTCTGATGCAACTGCAGCTGGAAGTTAGTGAACCCTGGCCAACTGCACTGTGTTGTCCGCAATGCCAGACTCCATCACTCCATTTCCCTCACCGATGTTCGTATTGATCCCTCCCCCAAGCATCGTCCGCGCTCGCTTCATGATGAGAAGCTGTTCTTCCTCCTCGGCTGTTCGTTTGCATCCCGTCCCATTAGAGCTTGTCACTGGGGTGTTTAAGTCAACCTTCCCGCTCTCAATGTCAGAAAAGATGTCATCAAGTTTGCCGATGGCCAGGTCAACATCATCACGACTGAAGGGCATGGGGGGTTTGAACTTGATGATGTTGTTGTGAGGCCCGTCCTGGCTCAGCAAGATACGTTCCTGCTTTACTCTGCAAGGGAAAGGGAAATGATATTTTATGGATTCAAGTGTGCACGCTGGTTGTCTCCCTCGATTTGCTGCTGCTGATTACCGGTACATGTGATTATGTGTACAGTACCTCAGCAAAAATTGTACGTTCTTCAAGGGGAGTAGATTCTCATATGCCCTTGCAGCCACAAGGGCTCATGAGAATGGACGCCTCTTGCTGACAAGGACAAACTGTGACCGAAGTGTATACAGTTCTCAACAATTAAGTTCATGCAAGAGATGTAGACTTTTATTAGCCCCTGCACACCTCAGTCATTTACCCAATCTTCAGTGAAAACTCCCAAAATACAAGTCTTGTGAATTTTGCTTCAATTTCTGTATGCATAACTAAAAAAAAAAAATAAAAAAAAAAACAACAAAAAACCCACAGGTAGTATTTTAGTGAGGATTAAAAGCATGAATTTCCTGCAAACAGTTTAAACAATAACCCCCATCCCCCAGAAAAAAACAAAAAAACAACAACAACAAAAACATGTCCTGGACTATGAATTCGGACCTCAGTCTTATACATTCGGACTGTGAATATGGCTTGAAGCCATAAGGTTCAAAGTCAGAGACCAGCATACATTCACACATACCTGCCAATAACATATGTTGCAGCTGCTGTGTGGGGTTCTCGTGTTTTGCGATCTGTCACAAGGTCCAGACCAAGGAAAAGGCCACGGCCTCTAAAAAACAAACCCAGCACAAGCACAAATTTAACCCCTTAACTGCCAGTGGATGCAGACTGTGCTTCTGAAATTGTTGCTCCAAGCTGTCTAAATAACATGGATAAAAAGTGGTATCAGCAAGAGGCATAGATCATGAGACCCTGCAACTATAGGTGCTCATGAGGATCAATGTCTCTTGTATATTTTTGCAGCAGTGAATGGGTTAACAAAGCCAATCAATCACAACCCACAACTTGCATATTAGAAGAGAATTTTAATATATGAAATGAGACTGAAACGCAGTACAATCTGACATGATTAACAAACTAACTATCTAACCTACCTCTGATGTAGGCATAACCTCACCTGATGTCTCCGACTACTGGATGCTTCTCCATCAACTTCATAGCCTCCGCCTTGAGGTAGTCGCCAACTTTCTTGGCACGCTGCATTAGTCCTTCTTCCTCTATGACATCAAGTACGGCCAGACCAATGGCACATGACACAGGGTTGCCTCCATACTGAAACGCAAGAAAGAATCAACCATGATACAAGGTTCCAGCAACAACTACAGTCACAGAGCATAAATTGTAATCCCTTCATTGCCCCCAAAATTGAATATCATCGAACTGCAATGCTTTAAAAAAAAAACAAGCTGCATCCAGTGGCAGTGAAGTGCTTAATGACTAAGGGTAGACTGATGTTTCTAAACAAGCGTCACCTGAAGAAAAATTCATTTTTCTCTAAAAGGTATTTTTTTGAAAAATACTTACCGATGACATGACTTTATGGAAGTGTCTACTACTTACTCAATTCTAGCCTAAGAACCCGTTGTGTTGTCACACAACCCGGGAGGCACTCGGGGAACCCCGAGGGGGGCCGAGAGTTGTCTCCCGTTACTGCCCATCCGGTTCCGAGTCACGGTGTGACTAATCAGTCAGGATACTTAGCTCACCAGCGGCGAGAGGGGCAGGTGCGAGGGTCGTCCGAGTCATGTCATCGGTAAGTATTTTTCGAAAAAATACCTTTTAGAGAAAAATGAATTTGTTTCTTCAAAAACATTACCGATGACATGACTTTATGGAAGAATTGCGAACAGGAGGAGGGTGCCGCACCCCAGCACAACTTTAGGGCCCAAGAGCCGTCCTCCCTGCCGCAAACTCCTGACGACCCTAGGTAGGAGTATACCTACGGCGCCAAGGCGCCAGGAGGGAGTGTTGCGCCGCAGTGATATCCCCCACCAGCGCAAGGAGACTCGCTGGCCTGCCAGATCCCTGAAATTGAAGCAGGCGAAGGTAGATTCCACCCGCCAGCCCACGGCAGCCACGATGTGTATGACAGTAGAGTTCCGGTCGAATGCGACGTTCGTGGCCATGGCGCGTACCTTGTGTGCCCGTATCTTTAGCCTCTTCGCTCCCTTCAGGGAGGGATCCTGGTAGGCGGACCGTATGACTGAGCGTAGCCAGGAAGAGATCGTCTGGGCGGTAGCGTCAGTCCTGCCAGGTTAACGGCAGAAGAGGCGAGCGCGTCCACTCCGGACGGCTTGTGTCGGCGTAGGTACACGTATAGGGCTTGCAGAGGATCTTGTTGCCCGGTCTCCTTGGGAGAAGTTCGTCCCTCTCAGCGGCCGTAAGGTGATCACCTGTGGCGCGGTCCAAGGAGACGTGGTTATGGCAAAGAAGGCAGGGTCCGGAAGGAGCTGTACGGAAGGTCCGCTCGAAGCTGCAGGCAGGCAGGGTGCGCTGAAGCGCGTGTAGCTCGCTAACTTGGGCCACCGTGGCGAGAGCCACCAGTAAGCATGTTGGAAGAGTCATGTCCGCAATAGGCCAACCTTGGTCTCCGAAGAGCCAGAGGAAGAAGTCCGCGAGCTGGGGGTTAGTTAGGTCGGTGGGGGTGCGGCGACGGACGCCGCCCAGGAGCACAGTACTCGCTATCTTCCCTCGTCGACATGTCATGTCGAGGGTTTGTGGGCTGTAGCGATAGCTTCCGCTGCTGCACTCGAGAAGCCTCTAGCGGCGAGGGGCTGCCGCACAACTCCAAGGGAGAAGGAGTAGGCGCTCCGGGCACGGGTAGAACAGCGATTGTCGCAGTTGCGTGAGCACCGTGCGGGGTGCAGGAAGCAGCAGTGGGGGGGCCGTGGGGAGGCTGAGAAGGTCGGTGGTCCAGGACCGATTCCAAGAGAACGGGGCGACGAGTAGGACGCCCGCAATGCATCCCTGAAGCTTGAGGAGGGAATGGGGACGAGGACTGTTGGGGGGTACGCGTACGCGAAGAGTCGGTGCCACGGAATGGATAGTGCGAAGACTGCCCAGGCCAGAGGGTCTGGGATCGGGGGAGACAAGTAGGGGGAAGCTGGTGATTCCACCTCGTGGCGAACAGGTCGACCAAGGCGTCTCCCATCGCACGCAGATCATCCGAAGGCGTCCTGGCGTAAGGTCCACTCCGTGTGTAGCAACTGGCCGCGTCGGGAGAGTGAGTCGGCCAAGACATACTGTCGGCCGGGGAAGTGTCGAGCACGGAGGGAAATGTTGCGGTCCTCGCACCAGTGCAACAGACAGTAGAGGAGCATGCATAGGTCAGGTGAGCGTGTCCCGGCGTGTACTGGACGTATGCCACCACTGTCGCGTTGTCGGAGAGGACGAGCAGTTCCTGGTGACTGAGTGTTCCTCCCACGCGATGCGGGCTTGCCAGACGGCTTGCAGCTCCAACCCGTGGAAGTGCTTGCGAGCGTACTCCGGCGGCCAGGGGCCAGACGTCGTGAGGAATCGCGGTAGCAGGTAGGCTCCCCACCCAGGAAGACTTGCATGACACACAGGGAGAGTAGAGGAGGCGGAGCGGTCAGGGGGACTCCCGAAGCAAGCCACAACGTGTCCGTCCAACGCAGGAGGCGAATCAATGGGGACACGGGTACGATGGTGGACAGACCGCCTGAGGTGGGATGCCAGAGAAGCCGGAGGTGCAGCTGTAGCGGCCGGGCGAAAGACGACCGCGGGGAGTAGATCCCCCGCAGCATTGTTCAACCAAGGGCTGAAGCCAGACTCTGGCGGAGGCTGCGTCCTGCTGGGCTACCTGGCCGGCTAGCCGGCCAACCTAGGGTCCGTGGCCCCAGCAACTCGCCCCGTTGAGGACGGTGGCGAACTCCACGCCGAGATGAACGAAGCGCTGCGAGGAGGGGAGAACCGACTTGCCAGTGTTGACTAGGAACCCCAACCGTGACAACAGCCGCATCAGCGTATCTCTGTCCGCTTCTAGGGAGGACTCCCCTGGGAAGGCCAGGAGGAGGTCGTCGAGGTAGTTGGACGTCGGGCTGTACGACGACTGCTGCGCCTTGTCCACCACAGCGTCCAAGGCGCGGGTGAAGACCCAACGGTTGAGATCGAGACCGAAGGGAAGAGCGTGAAAGAAACTACCCCTACACAGGCGAAGCGCAGATAACTCCTGGACGTCGGGTGCCTGGGAACATGGAGATCAGCATCGGGCAAGTCTGGACCGAACGCGTAGTCCATGGGCTGTACAGCTGCACGGAGGGCCGGGGCAGTCTCCAAGGTCACGAACGCTGGGGAGCCGCGGCAGGGACTTGAACCTTGACCTGTCGTCCAGCGTCCACGAAGGGGAATCTTCCTCTTGAGCGGGGCAACGGAGGGCAGACATACGCAGGGAGCGTGGTGGTGAAGAGACGAGCGACCTCGACGAAGGCCAGGCGGGTGTCCGTCCGCGAGGGAGAAGTCAACGTGTGGGAAGCCGAGGAGTCCGACGTAGCGCGAGGCGAAGGAGAGCGGCCGAGTCCTCCGAGAAGCGCGGAAACGGAGTCGTCGGCAAGAAGACTCCGGGTCTCGTCGTCCCGCGGGCAGGGGGAGGGAGATCGGCGGGGCTCCAGGCAGGGCACTCCAATGACGGCGGTCCGCGGCGGCGGGTGCAGAGAGAAGGGGCGGCGAGAGAGGCGCGAGATGTCGAGGCGAGGATCTACTGCCACGGGGAGGGCATCCGGGGCGCAGAGCGACTGCGGGAAGGCGACCAAGGCCGACGAAACCGAGGGGGGGAGGGGGGGGGGGGAGGCGGGCCCGGAGCGGGGAAAAGGAACGGGAAGAAGGGAAACCGGTCGCGGGAAGGAACAAGACGAGCGCGAAGGCACTGCCGAGCGAGGCGGGTCCGGATCCCTGGGGCGAAGCGAAGAGTGGTCCTTCCTACCCTGGCAGCAGGGAGCGAGAGAGACGGGCAGATCTTGAGCGGCGGGAGGAATCCGTGCCACGCTGCGACGTTGGACGAGTGCGCGAATGTCTCTCTGAGCCGAGCTCTGTGGCGAGGTGGGCTCTCTGCCGCCGAGGTGACTCCACGTTGGAGCCAGCGGGCTTCCATGGAGACGAGTGGGGATCAGAAGAGGACATGGGACGGCGCGCGGCGCGTCTCTCCGAACCGGGCTCTTTGGCGAGGCGGGTTCTCTGCCTGTCAGAAGGCTTGTCCGGGCGCGCTCCCTCCTAGAAGCGGCTGCCTCGATCAACCCACTCCGTGCACTAGCCTGTTGTGTCCGACGTGGCGTTCTCTCCACAAGGACGTCGTGGTCTCGAGCGGTCGGTGCACCGGGCGCGGTGTATGGCGTCTAGACCGGTGTAACGCATGCAGACTTGCCCACAGTCGCACGTACAGACTCTCACGCAACAGACGCATACACCGCCACTGACTCAGACGGGCGCATTCATGCAGTAAAACTCAACACACGGGCTCCCTTTCTAAAGTGACTTTTATACAATATAAAAGTAAAGAAACACTTAAAAGACTATCAACGGACGAAATCAGCGCCAGCTGGAAGTCCTTGTCCCTTCAATAATAGCATAGCAAAGACTATCAACTATACAGACTTCCCCACTACCAGCATCCACATCACATACACATCACACACTATCATGGCCAGGCTAGGCATTAGTTTCTCACTGTCTCCAACCTGTTTGATGTTATTGCCTGGTTATGTTGGTCCTTCTCACGTCTAGGCGTGCAAGTCCTTCGTTGTACGCTTCTTCCTGTCGTCATGTCTCTTTATCATGGACGTACTCGTACCGTAGCGCAGTTCTCGCTTTGACTCGGGTATCTCGGTCCCGATCGCTTCACTCCCTGAGTGAAGAGCTGGAGGGATGATGACCTCACGTTAGGTCTGGTGACTGACGTCTCGGCGTCCGTCGCTCCCTCTTTACAAGCACTCTAAACACAACAAGAAGGATCCAAACGTAACGCTTGCTAAACACCCAACAAATTGGATGACATGAGAAACATCACGTAACCTGGCCGATACAAACAACTCACACGTTCATTCACACACACGTGCTTCCTAACCGAACTACTTTCATAACACCCCCATCTCTGTCACTATCTTGAAACAGACTATACATTCTATACACTGGAAAAGACTATGCTTAACCAACCACGTACTACCTTCCTAGCGACTTAGACATACACACCTCACATTCCTTTAGTTATCCAACTCGGTAAATAACTATATACGAAAACACGTCAGTTACTTCACTGAATTCTAAACCAACATAACTGAACCAAACCGGTCAACACTATACAAGCAAATTACTCTTAGCAACGCATACTGTCTTTAACTAAGCAACTATCAATACTACATATTATATAGAAACATACCTGAATTCTAGGTTTCAGAGTCTTGGAATACGGGCTAGGTATCTCAAACACATCTGATCCCTCCGACAAGAAAGCCCGTACTACCGATCTACTGCTGTGCCAGTCTGAACTTTTGCCTAGAACTCACTATAACAGAACTCACTAAACTCCCGTGCTAACCATGTCCTAAAGATTTCACGTGGACAACGGGCCTCACGGACTATCGGCACAAAACAAACCGTTAACAAAAACCGTACCGTATATACCCTACTGTGTGAGCACTATGCACGAGCATAGAGCTTCATCACAACCGGTCTCAAAGCACACACAGGTGTCGGCCTGCTCGCGTCTGTAGAAACTGCGTAGCTGTGACCAGCGCAGTTCGGGCCAGGTGGAGCAGACGTCGCACGTGTGGTCAGCGGCATGGGGGAGACAGACCTTGTGATTGTGGGACGGCCAGAGGAACCTCCGCCTTGCCTGCAGGTCATCAACAGGGCCCCTGCAGCAACTGGCAGCCGGACTCATGCTTCCTGCCGACGAGCCGCGTTCCTGGTGGCTCCAGGAGGCGATCACGGTGACAGCAGTCCTGCTCCGAGCACGAGACTCCTGCGCTAAGTCGTCGGCCGGCTGGAGCGGCGCGAGGGTTCCGTCCTGCGCGAAGGTCTCGGATGCGTGTATAATGTCTCACCGCGCCGAGCTCTATAGTGAGGTGGGCTCTCTGCCGGCTAAGTGACCCCACGTAGGGGCCAGCGGCCTTACTCGGAGACGAACGGGGATCGGCAGTGGACATGGGACAGTGCGAGGCGTGTCTCTCCGAACTGAGCTCTTTAGCGAGGTGTGTTCTCCGCCTGTCAGAAGGCTTTGTCCGGGCACGCTCCGTCCTGGAGGTTGCCGCATCGATCAAAACCCGCTCCGCACACTAGGTTTCTGCATCCGGCGTGGGGTCCTCTTCAAAGGTCGTCGCTGTCTCGAGTGGTAAGCGCGCTCTCGTGCGGTAGTACGCAGGGCCCGGGAAGGTCGCCTCAACTGGAATCGGATCACACACAGGAGCCGGTCGCTCGCGTCTGAACACTCCATAACTGCTAACAGCGTAGCTCAGGTCAGGTGGAGTAGGTGTCGCGAGCGTGGTCGGAGGAGCATCCGGTGCAGGGGAGACAGACCTCTGGTAACTGACGGCCTCTGGAGCCCTCCGCCTAGTGTACAGGACAGCAACAGGTCCCTGCAACACCCAACACATTTAAGGCCCGCGGGCGAGGGCCAGAGGGACCCCGCCCTGGGAAGCTAGCCTTCGCAACATAAAAGGCACAACAGCAAGGTACAAGCTAGCCAGTAAGCCTCGGGGCCTGAAAATTTACCCCCGTAAGCTAGCGGGGGCGGGCCCGAGGGGCCCGGCGAAGCTAAGGCAAGCATGCTACCTTTGCAACCTACCGTCTGTGAATGAAGAGAAGTCGCGGCTAACCTCTTTGTTTGTCCATCTTGCCCAAGGGTAACCACCCGAAAGATCAAAATGTGCTGTACCCGTGTTCCCAGCGTGTACCTCACTCCGCTGGGTACCTCCCTGTTTCACACGCGTGGCAGTCACCCTAGGACTGGAGAGCATAGTGCCCGCCAAGCTAAGGTAAGCATAGACACATCATGCACAACAAAACTCAAGCATGTCACAACAGGTACAAGCATGAAGCAAGCGTCAGGTACAGTAACATTGTCAACATAATGGCGACCGGGCGCGGGCACGTGAGGCCCCGCCAAGCCAAGGTGAGCATATGACGCATAATGTACAACAACTCAAGCATGTGACGACAAGTACAGGCATGAAGCAAGCGTCTGGCACCGTAACATTACCACGTAACGGGGGCCCCGCGAAGCTAAGGCGAGCAGACGACGCATTATGCACAACAAAACAAGCATTCCGTGACATACAGGAAGAAGTAAGCGTCCGACCCCGCCAGACCCACCAACGTAATGGCGACAGGGTGCCACGCTAATCAAGCCATGGACGCATAACAATTCTCCAAGTCATATGTGGTGGGGCGGATTACAAAATAACAGACAGGGAGGCCATGTTGCGCCTTGTGAAGATGTTTTTATTTCTCCACCAAGGAGGCAGTACACCTGGAATATCAAATAACACACAATATAATTTCCATCTCAAGTGTACATACCAAATAGAAAATTGATGTTACATAAAATTGAGAGATAGGCATGTTATTATTACAAAATACTACAGTGGCTGGATAATTCGAAAGATCATCACACAGGTTCTCATACATCCACCATCCACTGATGTACTTTGGTCAAGGCGGCATTTTATAAAATAAGACAAAGTTCAACTATAATTACTACAAAACCTAAAATGACTAAAAATAATTATAAGGATATATATCATAAAGTATAAGATTGGAACATGGTGCTATATTAGTGGAGCTTAGAAGTATGAACACAGGAGAGAGAGAGAGAGAGAGAGAGAGAGAGAGAGAGAGAGAGAGAGAGAGCAAGAGGAATGCTGTGGTCCACAATATATACACAAGCTCTAATAGAAAACGGCATTACATATCATATCCCTAAGTCCTGAACCTTGGTAACACATTTCTTCAAAAGTAAGACCCATTGCAGCAAGTATGCACGCACACCTGGCTTCGCATGCTATCACATAGTACATGTAAACAATAGCAGACGACTCAAGTCTCCCTATCAAGAATAAACTAAGGGAAGCTACTCTCCATCAGGTAAACCTCAATGGAAAGAAGTTCTATGTCCGTCATATCATAACCTGTCACGCCTGAAATCGATGACCGCAGACATTATTATAATAAAAGATGTTTAGAAAGTAACAGGTTTAATCGCAGGCACTCGGATTATGACAACTTCTTCGCGCGATCACATTACTAGCAGGTAGCGGTCACCAAAACCACACACACTGGCTGACCGACAGTCACAGCCAGCCAGCTGACCAATCCATGCTAAGAATGAGATCACGTGACCCAATCCCACACAGTGCGCGCGTGATACAATGGTAAACTACTGACACAAAGGGATACTGATGCCAGAAAATGCAACTGATCATCCTATCACCGGTACTAAGCGATCTCAAAAGAAAGCAACATAACTGACCAAATGATCCCCAGCACCATTGAGCAAGCCCCGACTACAATCCAAATGATTGATTAAAGTTTCTTTTGGTTGATAAAAGTGAGTTCTGAAAATGGCCCTTAGGTGCCAGAGATAATGGCAGCCATTAAAACGTAAACAAAATCATTTATGCCTGAATGCTCTCCAAGAGAGATGGTCGAACAATACCCTAGGCTTGCTCAAATTGGTGCAAAGGATCAACATAAACATAGTATCTTCATCAAAACAAGTGATCAGATTAACCTAAAACATGGTAAACTTAGATAGTAGGATCAAATCAAAACACAAGCCCCTAAGTGACCACAGCGCTCCCCTCAACCTGTCAAAGACAGGACCGGTCAGTCAGAAAATTTGCAAAATACATCAAAATCAGTGCATAAAATATATCTTCGAAATATGCAAAGACAACCAACATTTCTAAGTAAAAAATAGTAAAATGTATGACTTACAAAGGTCCAGTTAGACAAAACTCGTGAAAGTAATTTGACGCTCAATAGGCCGGTCTTGCTTCCGTCGTGGTGCTACAGCAAATGCGTTCTTAGCGTGGAGACGCTACCACGAGGGGGCGCTACTGGGTCAAGGTCGATGTCTACCACTGGTCTATTTAAATGATTGGTCACTTCCAGCTAAATTTAGATGGGACGGCCAAAAGGAAAATCACTAAGACTGGGGCTAAGTAGGTCACCTCTGCCAGAACCCACACTCGGCAGCTCGGTGGCAACCGGCCGCGCAAAATCATGCTACAATGTATTGACCATTGACCAGAGGGGTGACGTAATAAAATATAATATTAACACATATACAAAACACAGCTCGTCACATCCCCCCGAACTCTTTCTAGTAGCCGCGTCCTCGCGGTAACACGCACAGTGCAAATCATGGTACTAAACAAGAAAATTCTTTTACGTCTAGCACCAAAAATAGATAAGAGGAGAGGAGTGGCCTCACAACACTGCTACTGTACATACCAAAGTATCAAGTCACAGCAGCACAAAATCACAACACAACTGAGAGGTACGTGACTACAACCCATACATAGTCTTACTGTAAATACATCAAGTATAAAAATTCCAGCAAAACTTCAGCACATGCTTCACAAAACCTTTGTAAGCAAGTAAGACACGTATCGTCTCAACCCTTAGTTACACACGTACAAACTACAAAACAAAAAAATCTTGGACAACATCAAAACCCCTCAGACTTGCTCATGCCTCATGAAAAGGTTACACACAAGCAATCACAGGTTTAAAAAAACAACACTAAACAAAACTGCAATCTGCCAGCCCAGTCACTAGAGTCTCGGGGAAAGTACCTGGCCGAGGTTCCCTAGTGACAGCTGACAACATACACAATAAACATGTACCAACACCCCACTAGTCAATGATAAACATGTACCAAAACTCGGTCGCCACAGCAGTTCAAAGTTCTCAGTCATACCATCCACCTTGGCACTATTAGAAAAATCACCACTAAACAGAATACACTACAAAACAAATTTAATCAAACAGGGCATGTAAGGTCCTTTCATTTGCATCCATGAATTCAAAACAGATCCAGGGACATTCTAATATCTACTTTACTACACTTCTAGGTAGTTTCTGCAGGTCTTTTGTTTCGGCCTGCTGTATGTTCTGCCTCTGTGATCCGGTCTTCGGCCGAACTGACCACGCCATTGCCAGCAAACCGAAGCAGCCGTGGGGGGTGGAATGGCCACGGGCTGTCGCTGGTTCTTTGCCATCTGTGCACTGCCTCCTTGTCCTGTCATAATCCTGTCGGCGACGCCAAAAGATGTGGTGGGGCGGATTACAAAATAACAGACAGGGAGGCCATGTTGCGCCTTGTGAAGATGTTTTTATTTCTCCACCAAGGAGGCAGTACACCTGGAATATCAAATAACACACAATATAATTTCCATCTCAAGTGTACATACCAAATAGAAAATTGATGTTACATAAAATTGAGAGATAGGCATGTTATTATTACAAAATACTACAGTGGCTGGATAATTCGAAAGATCATCACACAGGTTCTCATACATCCACCATCCACTGATGTACTTTGGTCAAGGCGGCATTTTATAAAATAAGACAAAGTTCAACTATAATTACTACAAAACCTAAAATGACTAAAAATAATTATAAGGATATATATCATAAAGTATAAGATTGGAACATGGTGCTATATTAGTGGAGCTTAGAAGTATGAACACAGGAGAGAGAGAGAGAGAGAGAGAGAGAGAGAGAGAGAGAGAGAGAGAGAGAGAGAGAGAGAGAGAGAGAGAAAGAGGAATGCTGTGGTCCACAATATATACACAAGCTCTAATAGAAAACGGCATTACATATCATATCCCTAAGTCCTGAACCTTGGTAACACATTTCTTCAAAAGTAAGACCCATTGCAGCAAGTATGCACGCACACCTGGCTTCGCATGCTATCACATAGTACATGTAAACAATAGCAGACGACTCAAGTCTCCCTATCAAGAATAAACTAAGGGAAGCTACTCTCCATCAGGTAAACCTCAATGGAAAGAAGTTCTATGTCCGTCATATCATAACCTGTCACGCCTGAAATCGATGACCGCAGACATTATTATAATAAAAGATGTTTAGAAAGTAACAGGTTTAATCGCAGGCACTCGGATTATGACAACTTCTTCGCGCGATCACATTACTAGCAGGTAGCGGTCACCAAAACCACACACACTGGCTGACCGACAGTCACAGCCAGCCAGCTGACCAATCCATGCTAAGAATGAGATCACGTGACCCAATCCCACACAGTGCGCGCGTGATACAATGGTAAACTACTGACACAAAGGGATACTGATGCCAGAAAATGCAACTGATCATCCTATCACCGGTACTAAGCGATCTCAAAAGAAAGCAACATAACTGACCAAATGATCCCCAGCACCATTGAGCAAGCCCCGACTACAATCCAAATGATTGATTAAAGTTTCTTTTGGTTGATAAAAGTGAGTTCTGAAAATGGCCCTTAGGTGCCAGAGATAATGGCAGCCATTAAAACGTAAACAAAATCATTTATGCCTGAATGCTCTCCAAGAGAGATGGTCGAACAATACCCTAGGCTTGCTCAAATTGGTGCAAAGGATCAACATAAACATAGTATCTTCATCAAAACAAGTGATCAGATTAACCTAAAACATGGTAAACTTAGATAGTAGGATCAAATCAAAACACAAGCCCCTAAGTGACCACAGCGCTCCCCTCAACCTGTCAAAGACAGACCGGTCAGTCAGAAAATTTGCAAAATACATCAAAATCAGTGCATAAAATATATCTTCGAAATATGCAAAGACAACCAACATTTCTAAGTAAAAAATAGTAAAATGGATGACTTACAAAGGTCCAGTTAGACAAAACTCGTGAAAGTAATTTGACGCTCAATAGGCCGGTCTTGCTTCCGTCGTGGTGCTACAGCAAATGCGTTCTTAGCGTGGAGACGCTACCACGAGGGGGCGCTACTGGGTCAAGGTCGATGTCTACCACTGGTCTATTTAAATGATTGGTCACTTCCAGCTAAATTTAGATGGGACGGCCAAAAGGAAAATCACTAAGACTGGGGCTAAGTAGGTCACCTCTGCCAGAACCCACACTCGGCAGCTCGGTGGCAACCGGCCACGCAAAATCATGCTACAATGTATTGACCATTGACCAGAGGGGTGACGTAATAAAATATAATATTAACACATATACAAAACACAGCTCGTCACACATACCAGGTACAAGTCAGCAGGTAAGCGCCAATAATACCAAACCAAACAACCGAAGGTGACTGGGCGCGGGCGCGAGGGGCCCCGCCAAGCTAAGGGTTGCGAATTTGGCGCGCAAACTACAGTGAAGATGAAGACTGTCTTCGTGCCTGCTCAAACCAGTGCCCAGCCCAGGAACCGGACGAGGGCCAACCCAGCTACCTTACCTTTCCGCCGGAGTGGGAACGGGGGAAGAAAGTCCAAACACCCACGGCACAACCGGGCTAAGTCCCGGCGAAGCTCACCGCGCAGCCCAGGCACTCAAGAGGCCGAAGAAGGCAGCAGCCAACGAAGAGGGGACGACAGAACCATGCAGTGGCACAGGCAGGGCCGACAAAGTAGAAGCCAAGTGAAGAAGCCAAAGTCCGGAAGACCAGCAAACCGGTCGAAAACTCCCAAAGTCCGTAGGCTAGAGCAACACGTCTGAACAGCGTGAGCCTAAGTAGACTGACTGGTTAGTCACACCATGACTCGGAACCGGATGGGCAGTAACGGGAGACAACTCTTGGCCCCCCTCGGGGTTCCCCGAGTGCCTCCCGGGTTGTGTGACAACACAACGGGTTCTTAGGCTAGAATTGAGTAAGTAGTAGACACTTCCATAAAGTCATGTCATCGGTAATGTTTTTGAAGAAACAACATATTTTCCCTATTCACCACCAGTGAATGCAGATGATGTTTTTGAAGCCACTTAAGTGTTAAAGATCCCCAGATATCAAAGGAACATGGATTCAAAATGGTTTCAGCAAGAGGCGTAGATCCTCTTGAGCCCCCGCAACTGCGGGGGCTCAAGAAGATCTACGCCTCTTGCAGTTGAGTAGTGCTCAATTTTTCTCAGCATTGAAGGGGACAATTAACCATTAGAAAATCTGGTCATCAAAATATTTTCTGACAGACATATTTACACATATTTAAATGAAAACATGCATAGACTGCAAAGACTTCCTAACAATAAAAGAACACAGAGCATACATACAATGTATATTATTGTCAACACATGTATCACCTGGTGACATCCCCCAGATATGCACCAAACTGCACTTTGTCTTCACTGCAACACCTAACTGAACATGTCGGACACTACCACTTCAGACTTGGCTGTCCACAGCACTATTTATCGCCAGGGATCACCTCAATAAAATATGCTGTGGACAGCCAAGAAGTAAATTACAGGTATTGTTTACAGTACTGGTGGCTGCATGCGGACGTGGGTAAGACTTTAGACTTTTTATATAATACATTTTGCATTCACTGTAGAAACCAATATAGGTTATTGGTAACAGGGGTTTGCTACACGGACCCTTAAAGGCCTGAAAGAGGTCAAAGGAACCATTATACCCCGAAGGCCGTGCAGCAAACCCCTGCTACCAATAACATATCTGTTTTCATTCCCCCACTATTTTCATAAAAGAAAACAGCTGAAATCTGATGACCTGGATCACACCAGACATGACTGACGTCAAAAGAATATACATGTATACATAATAAAGTTATGACGTTGCCGTCTGCATGACCAGCAGCATTGTCTACAAATTGTCAGTAATGCAATGGAAGAGGTGAGTGCCTGTTTGCCTCAAACGACTTCAAAAGTCTTCAATAAAATAGTCACTTAGGATGCTCATGTGCTTTCGATTTCGCAAAGATTCTTTCTTTAGTGGTCTGATACACACTATTGCTGCAAATGTGTGCTGCAAACAAATCCAGTGGCGTGCCTATTGTTTCGAACAACACTAAGTAACGTTATACTTTAGAACGTTTTGGTGCTCTTTTACAGAACAAAACTGGCATCCATGAGACATCACAAAGAGAGCTACAAGATGTCCGCCATTAGTTGCTACAAGGGTTTTTGTAGCTCAGTCATGTGGTACAGTTTGGGCTAAAGGGATTGGTCGTGTGACGTAGGGAAGAAAAACAATATAACTTATTTCACTCACTGTATTGAAGTACTCCACTCCACATGCTTGGAAGCTGGCAGCGATCTCAGACGTGGTGATGACAGCAGCAATTGGGTGTCCATTACCCATGGGTTTGCCCATCGTCACAATGTCAGGCACCACACCTGTTTGCAAACGAAACACACATGTATTAACCCTTATCATTTAGAATACACCAGTGTGTGAAATACGTTTGACTAAAATAGTTCAAAGGTAGTGCCAGAATAGCTTGGCGCCTCTAGGCCATTGGTCTATATCCTTATCTGTAAGTACTATAATGTAGCTTAATGCATATGGCAGTGTACAAATTTGAAGCTTTTAGCCTCAGTGGGTTAAAGTACACTTCTCTTATAAAACGTGCCAGGGGACTCTTTTTTTCACTCCTTCACTGCCAGTGGACATGAAGAATATTTTAGAAACTATCGCAGACTGAAAATCTGAGAATAGTTCTCAGAGAAGAACACTGCTATAAATGCAGCCAACAACAGGCATGAATGTCTGGGGCATCTGGGTGGTGTTCACTGAATGCCTGCACTGGTCACAGTAAATGGGTTAATATCTGAAGTTTGGTCAGCTGTATCATAGTGATGCCCACACTGCGCACAGCAATTTTTGTCTCCCGCCTTCTGAAGGAACAATGACGTCATAGTCGAAGCACGATGTGTGGTTGACATCATGTTGATAACAGACCTCAGACCTCAAAAGTAACAGTTAAAGGGATTAACTCACCGTCAACCTGAAAGGACCACATGTGAGTTCCGACACGTCCAAATCCCACCTGTACTTCATCCGCAATGCACACACCCCCTGCCTTTCGTACTGACCTGCACAACACAGAACAAACCCAACATTGCAACAGTAAATGAAAAGAAAAGGGGAGACTGCCAGTGCTAATATTTTAGGAAGGTTACAAAGTAAAGTAGGTTATAGCACTGTCAGGGGAGAGAAATGTGCATGATCGACCAGTGATCATAGATCCACTGTGGCCAAAGCACACAAAAAAAAAGATAGGAAAGAGAGGGGGCGCTAAGAAAGTGACCGAAAGCAATGCATATGGAAGCCCCCCCGAAGGGGGGCGTATCACATATCCACTGTTCCAGCCACTATTGCCACTATTTCCAACATTGCAACAGTAAGATTTTTGAAAGTTCGTATGTACTTGCATTTTTGTGAACTGTGTCCTAGCTTATGTTCGTTGTATCTTTTCAAATTGTAAAACGTTTAGAGCCATTTGGAATAAGTGCTACATAAATATTCATTATTATTATTATTAGTGGAAAATCATATTAAATGTTAATCATATTAAGTATTCAAGTAGACCCATGTAGTCAAGAATTTTCATTCTCATGATTAATGGTATCACAGCAAGCTTCATAATGAATCACAACAAATTTGAGCAAATAATTCATCAGTAGTGTAACCCCGTGCCTTAACCCATTTAATTCCATGGCCACATTTCCCAAACTTTCCCATCAGGTGCCAAGCTAATCTGGCACCACCCTTGAACTATCATGGTTGATCCGTCTCCTGCTGCAGTGTATCAAGGCTAAATGGGTTAACACATTCAGCTGACATCAAGAATGTTAAAAGACTGTGGAAGCACAACAGCAAAAAGTTGTGGTATATACCACTCTTAAAATGCCATGGCTGATCCATCTCCTGCATTATTCTGAGGACAACACCATGTACGCAACATCTAAAGGTGGTATCAACCCAAGAACCTTTTGCCTGTTAGTATGGCAACTCAATGTAGATAAGCCTGAAACTTACTCATACACACGCTTGAGGTAGCCCTCAGGGTAGATCACCTGACCCCCACAGCTCTGCATGGACTCAGCAATGAAGCAGCACACCCCTTTGCTCTTGTTGTGAATGTCTGTAATGATGTTGTCGACCTCCCCGGCATACAGGGCCCCCAGGTCCTCCCCAGGGTGCTCATCATCACGGAATTTCCCCCGATAGATGTCTGGACATGGAACCTGTGACAGAAACAGAGAAGTGTGGGAATGTAGCAGAAAAAAATAAACAGATGGTTAACCCTTTCACTGCTGGTGGTTACAAAACATATCTCTGAAAAAAACCCTGCATGAAAATCCCTTTTGTCAGAGGCACATACGTATGAATGAGTGCAAGCAAGTGGAATAGATCCTCATGAGCCCCCATCTACAGGGGCTCATGAGGATCTATGCCTCTTGCAGCTGGGTGTTGCTGGTATGTAGGAGAGGGGTTAACACACTGAGCCCTAAGGTCTGGCATCTATCTATTGACGACTGTATTACAATTAAAAAAAGAAACTGACACTGATAGTAAGGGTGGTTTAAAAAAACAAACTGACACTGATAGTAAGGGTGGTGCCTGAATAGCTAGAGGCTAAATATTTTCTGCCTGCATCCCTGACCTATCATGGTCATTTCTTATCTTGTTCTAATGTGTCATGGTTGAATGGACTAAGAGATTCATTATGGTATTCTACCTTGTTACCTGTGTGTCCTCTCCATACTCTTCCTATAATTAACACTACTTAAATCACCTCGACAAAATGCGCTGCAGCGCCTTTTGGCGAGGTGATTTTAAGTAGTGTTAATACATTGTAATGAGAATTAGTATGAACCTCGAACAGCTAAGGTTGGGAATAGCCTCCTGTATTAAATGCAGCATTATCAGTCTTCACCTGTTTTCCAAGATGCCTGTACAGAAATTGTTTCTCTTTTTAGTCATAATAGTGAAAGGTTGGGTACGTCTGTAGACATTGATTTTCTGTCCGGAAATCAGAAGTAGTTTTAAACTGCACATATTTGGACAAAAAACAGTAGATTAAAAGTCTGGACAACCATAAGCCCAGGCAAACATAGGATATCACAGGATTTTAATCCACTGTTTGCTCTGATTTATAATAATAATAATAATAATACATAACTCTTGTATAGCACCGTTCTTCAGGAAAACACTGGACTCACTCCGCGTGCACAACAGCACACTCTCTCTCAGACACACGCACAATTATACACTACTTTAACCCATATCATACTGAGACTAAAAGCTTCAAATTTGTACACTGCTATATGCATTAAGCTATATTATAGTACTTACGGATAAGGATATACACAAATGGCTTTAGTTTAAGGGTGGTGCCAGAATTGCTTTGCGCCTAGAGGTGCCAAGCTATTCTGGCACTACCCTTGAACTATTTTAGTCAAACTTATTTCACACTGGTGTATTCTGAATGATATGGGTTAACCCACCCCATCCCTACCCAGCATCCACTTCCCTGTCACGAAAGCTCCAGAATCAGAATAATTTAAGCATATCATCTACTGGCATAGTACATACAGCAGAATGTGAACAGTACATGAACATACCACATGTACATATTCAGGTTGCTTGTGGACACTGTCTTTCATGCCATCCAGCTTATAACGACTGATGTTGATAAGCGAAATCACGTGGCCGTGGTACGCCCTGCAACAGCAAAAAGTACAAGTATGAATTTTTGTGACACAAAAACAAGTACATGTATGAACTTTTTCTAAAAGACCATTGTGTATGTTGGGTGCAAAAGAAGAACATAAGAGTTTTAAAGCATAAAAGAAACCTGATATGATGGAGTAGCAGACATAAGTATGACGTGATCCATTATTTAACTCTTCCTATACAAAACTGTGATGGCTGTAAATTCATTGTCAGCTGTCAAAGAAACATGGATGCAAAGTGGTTTCATTCAAGAGGTACAGATCCTCATGAGCCCCTGAAAATTGCTGGGGCTCCTGAGGATCTATACCTCTTGCAGTTGGGTGGTGTTCCATTTTTCTCGGCAGTGAAAAGTTCAATTAAGATAGTAACAAGATGGGATGAACCATAACCCACAAAGTCCCTTCTGTATGAGAGCTGTCCTCGCTGTCAATGGTCTCTACCTTTTGACTTTGACCTGATGTTGAATTATCTCCTATTGAAAAAGTCTCGCAGATCTGCCAATGCGTCAGTGAGGGGTGCAGGACATACGCGTCATTGATTTGTCAAACGTTATTTGTCATGACGTAAGTTTTAGTTTTTATGTAATTTTATATTTTACGTGATATGAGATTCACTTTCGCTTCATAGGCTTGAGAAAATGGTGACAAAACTACAACGTCACCGCCACTGTCTGACTTTCTCTAGAAGACAAGGTTTTTTTAGTGTTTTAATTTTTTCTGAAAAGAATTAATTTTTACTAAAGAAGCTGAAAGGATACAAAGCTGGCTAACGAACTCATCCAATGTCTTTCTCCAAACTAGCTATATGCAAAGGTTCAAGTAAATATGACAAAAATTACGGACTCTAATCTGGATAAACCGACTTCCTATGAACGGTTGTTTATGTCTTCAATGAAACATTCAATTACAATATGCTCGGAGGCTCTCTTAGCCACCCACTTAAGAAAGTATTTTGCCAGGTTTCAAGCTTGTGTGTACAAAAATATCAGAGATTCTCTTGTTTACGCACACACATACGGCGCTTTGCGCCAAATATACGTTCAGCAGAGAGGTTAGCGTAACTAGACATGACGTAATTTTTATCTTGTTACTTCAATTGTTAGAGGTTTAGCCTGCCTGCCTTTGACATCATAGACATGCTATGGATTTCGCCCCAGCGCCACCCGTCCTAAAAAGTCCCTTCTATAAATAGAAGGGACTTAAAAAGGCAAATATCCTCAAGAACCTAAGCAACAGTGGGGGGCTCATGACATTTAATAATAATAATAAAGAGCATTTATGTCACGCTGAATCCCCAGGAGCAGTGGGCTCTAAGCACATTACAAAAAAAAATGTATGTATGCAGAATCTCACTACCTTTAAAC